>JAJOZX010000730.1:607500-812500 GCA_023014485.1 Bathynomus jamesi | reverse complement strand
TGAATAAATCAAAGAAAAAGGGGGTAACTATTGTATTTTTAGCCAAAAAAAAAAACAAAACTTAAACCTCAACCGGGACATTGAGCGTCCACTTTTCAAGGCACGTAACACGTCCGTTTAATATACACAAATTCAGAATGGTTCCCTGAGACAATTATATGTTAAACACAGACCGTGCATGGAACAAGGAACTCTTCTGGGAAAATTAAATCCACTATAGTCCGAATAAGTAATGGTAAATGACAAATACCATAGTTTTTCTTTTTCATGATTTTAGCCCGACGTGGGCAACGGGTCTCTCGCAAAGAGATCCCATAAATATAGCTTCCCTCACCAGCTATCTGCAAAGCAGACAGGATCCAGCTTTGGGACATGGATCTAGGGTTTAAAGCAAGCCTAGACCCCTACATTCAGAACCTCTATATAAGTAAAAGACCCGTTGCCCACGTCGGGCTAAAATCATGAAAAAGAAAAACTATGGTATTTGTCATTTACCATTACTTATTCGGACTATAGTGGATTTAATTTTCCCAGAAGAGTTCCTTGTTCCATGCACGGTCTGTGTTTAACATATAATTGTCTCAGGGAACCATTCTGAATTTGTATATATATATATATATATATATATATATATATATATATATATATATATATATATATGTGTGTGTGTGTGTGTGTGTGTGTGTGTGTGTGTGTAGAGACCAACCAGAAATTCTTTCCTCGACGTTCTCAAATATCAAAACAAAGGCTATAAAACTCAAACACGTGGGTATGAAACAGGCCCACGGAGGGAACACAGATTTTGGGGTATTTTCCGAAATGCCCACCAGAGGCTTTCACCAAGGCCTATAAAATGCGTGTTCTTTCTCAAATGACTCTCACTTGCCATTTTCTCGTTCTTGTCGTTACGTCTCGCTCTCAGCGCCTTCGTCAGTAACATCATTCGTCACGCCACCCGCTCTCCGGCAAAGGCCGGAAAGCGGCCTACTGTTCCCTCAAACTTCCGGTCGAACATACAGTAAGTCTATCGTCAAGTAAGGCCCTCAACAATTTCATCCTGCAAGAAGCAACATCACTGCTGCAGGAGTTTCCGCTGGCCCCTTTTTCAACAAATCTCTACCGGCCCTCAACACTCATCCTCTCGCCGATAAGGCCAGTCCGCCTTCAGATGCATCACCTTCTAAGCCCATGTCCGTAAACCTTCTAGTTGGTCACAAGCCTACCTTTGCTTTCATGTTAAGCAATTCCCGCGTAGCCTATATATGTAACCTCAGCCTAGCGAATAGGCTGTACCCAAAACTGTACAACCGGGAAACTAATGGGCCCATGAATGGGCCCATAAACATACCGATACAAATAAGGTAAGGTAATTGTATTATAATTACAGTAGGCCTGTTCAATTATTTTACCTTATTCAATTACCTTACCTTATTTGTATCGGTATGTTTATGGGCCCATTCATGCATTTTATGTTTACTTTCCTAATTCGTTTATTGTACCACTCTGTACTTTCAATACCTCAGTTATTATAGGCTTAATTGCTTATTATTGTGTGTTCACTGCCGCATATCTCATAAGCCTACCTAAATTATCGTTTCTTGTCATTATTGTAATCACTTAAGCTTATTGTTTATAGGAGATTATAGACACCAATCAACCAAGGAAGTACTCCACGGGGGGACGCTAGGCAGGAGACAGGGAGTGCTGGAACTCCCGTTTTTCCTATCACTGTCCTCCTTAACTGATCTTTTTCCGTGTCTCACCTACCCTGGGAGCAGTCCAGCATGCTCTCAAACACACAATTCTGCCTCTATTCCTCGCTACACATACATGCATCTTACACACTACACAATCTTTTAAAACATTTTAAGAAAAAAAATGGCATCATTGAACCTTGGAGACGTTGTTTTGGGGTCTCTCCTTTTTCTGTTGAGGGGTCACTTCTGCTGGGGTTCGCCTTTAGCTCCCTCCTTACTACATAAAAAAATACTGCATGAACCACTTCCCATTCCTAATAATCAGTCATTACCGTATATATAATTGTTAATCACTGTAGACAAATAATTCATTTATTTTTCTTATTAAACAAAAAACAACAAAGTAATTTCTCTCTCCTTATTAAATATTGTTTGTCTGGCCTGTGTCCGAAACTGGCGATCCCTAATTACTCATTTCAATTTAATTAATAAATTATAGTAAGCCTATTTTCTAGACTACTACAAATTGGTGATCCGTAGGCTAATATATATATATATAGTCAGTTCCAGGTTATTATTATTTGGTAGAATACTTGTCGAGTTATTTATACGAATGTTTTTAAACGAACAGATGGCGAGTTATTATTTTTTTTATTTAAGCACCGGTACTGAGATGCATCTTTGTTTTGGTGTGTTCAAGGAATCAGTCGAGGAATTTAGCTTCATGGCGATGAGGAGTTAGGGGGCAATAAACCCAAAGTGGAAGTTTTATACCATGGTTTCCAATTTTCTAGAGGACGACGTCAGAACTGTGAAATAGTCAGCCAGATAATGTAAGTTTTTTTTTATTTTTCTGTATTAGACGATTAGGAATAAGAAGAAAGCTGATCACATTTTCTTATTTATTAATTATTACTGCATTATTACTACTAAATTATATGCAAGATTTTTTGCCTATTTAAAATTAACTAACTGCGGCGTATTTTTTTATTCACTATACAATTTCATTACAGTTTTAATTGCCAATACATTTTAAATTAATAACAGAACATTTTTATTTGGAATTTACACAATATATATATATATATATATATTATATATATAATATATATTATATACCTTTCAACCTTTTTAAATGTTCCGCGCGATAATTCCTCATTTCACGAAGGTCAAGCTTGTCACCCCTCCTCTTGAGTTGGCCTGGTGAAGTAGTGAGTTGGTTTCTTGTACTCTCCACCTCACATAGCCAGGTACGCCCGGCTCATCAGGGGTCGTTCTGAGCCAGGCGTCTAATCTTCTTTTGAAGATGTCCAATGCAACCCCACTCGTGTTCTTTAGGTCTTTGGGCAGCTGATTAAATAGTTTTGGTCCTCTCACAACAGAACTATTTTCTTTCAGGGTTAAAGATGTTCCCCCTCTAGCCTTTAATTTGGGAACACGACACAGTCTTCCTTTTCTACTTTCCACTGTTGTTTGGGGAGTTACAGGGTTCAGAGTAAGATTAGGGACTAGTTTCTCCATTATTTTCCAAGTGTGAATAATGGTGTGTGTGTGTCTTCTCCTTTCCAGAGAATATCGGTTTAATTCGCGTAACCTTTCCCAGTAATTTAGTTCATTGCACCCCCTTGATCTTGGCTGTGAAACTTCTGTGAATCCCTTCTAGTTGTCTAATGTCTTCTTTTTTACATGGGCATGTTAGGACCGAGCAGTATTCCAATTTGGGTATGATCAGTGTTTTCGGTAGAGGAATCATTACAATCCTATCACTTCGTTTAAAGGTTCTCAGTATCTGCCCAGTTACTCTCTTTGCTCTGTTTACTGCTATCTTGTTTTGTGTTTCAAATTTCGCATTATCAGTCATTACAACCCATAAGTCTTTTGCTTTAGAATTTCACTGAATTTCCTGACCATTTGGGTATAATATTCCATGGATTTTAGGTCCTCTTTTTCCGTACCGTAACAGGTGAAATTTCTCGGTGTTAAACTTCATATTGTTGTCTTCCGTCCACTTGTAGATACTGTCCATGTCTCTTTGTAGAGATCCTATAGCTTCTGGGTTTCTTATTTTTCTACTGATCTTTGTCATCGGCAAAGGATGTTACTCTGCTGTCTCTGGTAACGTCCTCATTTATTACAGTTCGTATGAGTATGAAGATGCTCCTTGTACTGTAACGACTTGCCGCCACTCACTAAGGAAATTATATATCCATTTCCCTACCTTTTCTGTTATTCCCATATACTTCAGTTTATGTATTATGATTCCATGGTCACACTTGTCGAACGCTTTGGCAAAGTTTGTGTATATTACATCATAGTTTTCATTACTTTCAAGTGCATCAATAATGTTGTAGTGTTCCATTAGTTGTGATAGGCACGATCTGCCTGACCGAAACCCGTGTTGGTTATTATTTAATTTTTTCTGAGTTTCCAAAAGCCATAGATTTTCTGTCTAACTATTCTTTCAAATGAGATGTAAGCGACACTGGCCTATAGTTTTTGGCCTCGGATCGATCTCGGATCGACCTCGGATCTCGGATCGACCTCTGATCGATAGTGGGACTATGTTCGCGCTCTTCAGGATGCCCGGTATTTCTCCAGTGTCGAGTGATCGTCTCCATATCCAATATAGGGCGCTCAGCGATTGCATTCTTGCAGTTTTTGATCAGTGTGGCATTCCATTTGTCCGGTCATGCCGCTGAGTGTGCTTTTAGTTTCCCTATAGCTTGTGTAATATCATTTGTCGTAAAGTCGAAGTCCGTTATACTTTCCACTTGTAGTTCTTCAAAGAACGTGTTTCTATCGCATATCAGTTTGTCAGTTTTTGGGATACTGAAAGATGATTCGTACTGAGCTCTTAATATTTCAGTTACTTCTGTTAGATCATCAGATAAAGCACTGTCTTCGTTTTTCAAAGGTTCAATAGTCGCATGGTTTTTCGACTTCCTTTTTGCAAAATTATAGAAGTACTTTGATTAACCTTTATCGCTTCTATAGCGTCGCCTTCTTCTTTTTCTGTATGCTTCTCAATTAGTTCCTATATGACGCAATCGATACTCTGCAGTTTATCATTTAATATTTTTCTGATGTTATCTTTACAGTTACTTAATTTTGCAGCCACTCTTTTTCTTTTTCGGAACAATGACATCTTTTGTCTCTTGAACCTGCTTCCCTTTCCCCTTTGTTGTACAGTGCGTTCGAAAAGTCTCTCCGCAGTGCTATGTTAAACGCATAGAAAATTGAAAACTATTCAACCATGATTTAGTGATTTTATTACATAACCTTTAAATTTTACAGCATGTGTTGAAAGTGTTTTCTACCATTTTGCAGGCACAGAGCAACTCGTCTACACTTGTTGTCAAACACTTTTTTTAAAGTGTTGATTGACTGCGGAGAGACTTTTCGAACGCACTGTATTTTTGGGACATGTCTTTCTACAATTTCCAGCGTCTTCTCCTCTAAGGTCGTTAGCATCTCTTCCTTTGTCTTGGCCTCGAAGATGGATTTTCAATCTATTACTTCCATGCTGGATGCAACATCTTCCCAGTCTATAGCTTTGGAGGGAAAATTAAAAATTTCGAATTTGCTTCATTCTGTTGTTCGTGTTCTTTCCTTTCTTGTCGCTTTTATATTGGTTGTTATTTCAATAATTTGTGATCTAATATTATAGTTGGGGATATTTCTACATTATCAATTAAGTTTCTGTTGTTTGTGAATACCAAATCTAGTCAGTTGTTTTTTCTTGTTTTTTCTGTTTTTTCTTGTGTTAACATAAATTCATCAGCCAGAGCTAGTAGCATTTTTGCCTGCTCCTGGTCTTCCCGTGTGCCCCTCTTGTCCTGGTGTACACATATATTTTTTCCTATTATTTTTATTTCTTGAATGGAAAATTAAAATCACCACAGAGAAAAATATTTGGTGTTGGAGAGTGTAGATCTTTCACCCAGTTTCTTACCTCTGTAATGGAATCAGAGAATTTTGAGGTTGTCGTGTTCTGGGGTCTGTAAATTACAATTAGCACCATATTTAATTTTTCAGCCTTTGCTGCTACACATTCTACGTAGCTGTTTGAGGTCTTATAGTCATTTCTGCCATATGCCTTTCGCGTGTGTGAATAGCACATCCTCCTTTACGTCTCACCGTTCTGTCGGCTCTGAGGATGTTATAGTTGTCAATTTGTATTTCTTTTTTATCAATACAGAACTCACAGTGTTCACAGTTCGCCTGGCAGTCCTTTAGATGGGTTTCCGTGAGGCATGCAAAGTCTACTCCCGTTTCTTGTATGAGTCCTTTCAGGTATAAAACTTTGTCGGGGGAATGATTTGATTTAAGGCCCTGAATGTTGGGTAGGATTAGTTTTATTTTTTCTCTATCATTTTCACATACATTCGATTCTTTTCCAATAGTAGTGCCGGTTTCGTTGTCTTTGATCCTCCGAGAATTTGCTTCTCTTTATCTTTGTCGGTACCTGTTGTCCCGATAACGCATGAAGTGGCTTTGTGCGTGCCTTCTGTCCGGCTCTCGGATTCCTATATTTGTCAGCTGACTTTGTATTTGTTGGATGGTATTTAGCAGCTGAAATGTGTTGGCTACATCTAAAAATTTGGTAGCCCTCTTTGATGTTCGCCTTTCCTGTTCACCTGTTGCGTTCCTTTGAGGGTGGTGGTAACGGCATTTTTGTCCGTATTTGCACCTCCCATATTTTGCATAGGTGTTCCAGACAGTATGTGGTGGAACTTGTTTCAAATTTGCAATATCTTCTTCTATAATGTGTTACATAATGTGGGATGTGCATAGATGCATTGCCCATCCCGATATCTGCAGTACCCTTTTGCGTAGTATTTACAAACAGTATTTTCTACGCTTCTACTTTTTATAATTATCTGGTTATCTTCTATGTTCTTAATTTTGATATTATCATTAGTATTTTTCTTTGGCTGTTTATTTCCTACGTTTTTTTTAATCTTTTTATCATTTTGTTCGTTGGACAGTTTTACTACCTCGCAACTTTTACCTGTCTCTCTTCTTTCAGCTATGTCTTCATTCTGTATTATATTGTTATTCATTATTATATTTTTATACGTTATTTCGTCTTCTCTCCTTCTCTCTCATCCACCTCATATATATATATGCTTATGCGCTATACAGAGTGTGGTGTAAGATTATTTCGTGCGTTTAAAATAACTAACTGCGATGCATTTTTTATTCACTATACAATTTCATTACAACTTTAATTGTCAATTAATTTCAAAGCAGCTTCAGTTTCAGAAAATACATGTTATACAGGGTGTACATAAAGTCAGGATCTATTTTTGTGAAGCACTTGGAAATTATATGGAATTCAATCATAAAATGATAAAGTGGTAACATTTATTAAATAATTAAGAGTAAGATTCGACGTGACGCCCATCAGTATCCCTGCACAGCTCAAATCGTTCCGCAGCATTTCTAAACACATTCTGGAGCATTTGCGGGGTTATGTTATCTGCAGCAGTTCGTATACGTGTACGTAAGTTTTCAAGACTCGTAATCTTCGTCTGATAGACGTGCGATTTGATAAAGCCCCATGCAAAGAAATCTAAAGGGGTTAAATCTGGTGATCTCGCTGGCCAAGGTCTGTTGCTTCCGCGTCCGATCCAGCGATTTGGAAAACGTCCATTTAGATAATCCTGAACAATTTTGGCATAGTGACAAGGAGCACCATCATGTGATAGACGACGGTACTAACAATCCTATCCCCAATCAGCTGAGGTTCAAGAATTGCTGCAACATGTCCAGATAAATAAGCCCCATAACTGTAGCTTCAGCAAAGAAAAAAGGACCATAAACCTTAGATTTTGTTAAACCCATCCAGACATTAACTTTAGGTGAGTCTCTTTCCCAATTTTGGACGAAATCATTCGGTCTTTCATCTGCCCAAATTCGACAGTTATGGCGATTTACTTTTCCACACGTATGGAAAGTGGCTTCATCACTAAAGAGAATGTTGTCCATTATCACTCCAGATTTGTTCTACGAGATCAGCACACACAGCACTTCGTCGAGGGAAATCTTCCTCATGTAAATCATGTAAAACCTGCAAATGATAGCTTTTCTTCTGCAAATTAACTTTCAGAATTTTGTGCACAGATGACGTCGGGAGGCCGAGTCTGTGTGATGCAGCAGAAACGGACGTACGTGGCTCCTCAGTGATAATTCCGCGTACTGCATTCACGGTAAGATCTGACATACACGGTCGTCCTGATCTTGCTTCATCATTTACAGATCCCGTTCGTTTAAATTTGTTCACCAATTTTCGTATTGTCTTGTCTATTGGCCCCGGCTTATGAAATCTTCTAAACTTCTCTCTGATGTCATTGTATTTCTTTCCCTCGATTCGCCAAATTAATATTGCCACACGCTCTTCTGTATTCATTCTAAGGGCTTCTGAAAAGAAAAATAGAAAAAAATCATTATTTCACAAAAATAGATCCTGACTTTATGTACACCCTGTATATAAAACCACATTTCACACAAAACGAGTGCTTTTACCTATAAATGGGAACTGTCTATTTATTTATTTGCAAACAAAATCACCATTGGATTCTGAGTTACACATATCGAATAATTTTAGAAAATTAGAAAATTTATGCCCTATAGCCATATAAAGAGAACGCATATACACTATTGACCGCATACATTTGAAATAGGTCCCGGAAAAGATACGGATTCCATACAATTTGCGGGATTTGTAGCTCTTTTAGGAAATTCACAATAATAGTATTATTCCATACCGATTTCCCCAACGAGTCAAAGTAGTACAAACGCTTTCTACTTTTTAAATAAAGGGCAATCCAGTAAATACCACCTCATCGACAAATCTGTATTTATTATTAGTCCGCCCCAGTCTTTCGTAATCGGAAGTTTTACTATTTCATCCTTCGTGAATGTTTCGATAAACGTGTCTCGCGTGAAGCAATCTTTTTACATTACAACTTGAAGTGTAACTTTATCCAGTTTTAAAAGTTTGTTATAACAGATCTAAAGTGGTCAATTTCAATCAGAGCTTGCGATTCCAGATAAAATATAACGCTAATGAGTTGACTAGCGCCATGCAAACTCGAGCCTTAATGCGACATTTACATTTTGTTGTTGGCTTAAGTAGGTGTTCACACTTGCACAATAGTCGGGCGAAAGATCAAAAACATATATACTTATACTTTCTATAAATTCGTTTAGTGTTACACCTGTACCAATCTTATCACAGCCGTTAATACTCTGAACCAGGTTGTGATAGGCCCTCGTACAAAGCGAAAATTTGGCATCTGTAGAATAACTCGTTTCTAGCGAACCCCCTACATCCAAGTCAAAAAAATTTAATTTGAATGCCGAATTTTTATATTTACCGTTCATCGCATCATGCTCTATCTAACATTGCAATCAGTATTCTTTTAGGTAGAATTCCGAGAGCCACATTCTCTATCTGTTTGGAGGTGAAGCCTGAAGGGATTGTAAACGTCTTTATTTGAACTCGCTTTATAGGATATTTGGCTGTGGCCCTCAATAAATTTTTCTCAATTTCCATCTGCTTACGTCATACGCGAAGCTATGTCTCCATGACATGGATTACTACGGGCTTCGCAGCCTCTTCATTGGTTTCATCCAGAATTAAGAATATCTTAGAAGCCGTGCGGGCAATTTTAATTTTCATATCAACCCCATTCACAAACAGTTCCTTCTGGAACAACAAATCAATGTGCAAGTGCCCATAAAAAGTCATAAATCTTCGTTTTACATTTATTAAAAATTTTATGATGCTTTCCGCTTTAGGACCATACTAACATCAGCTTTCAAATAGGTTTCTTTCGCGTCTTTTGAAAAGTTCAGGACATTTTCCAAATAGGCCCTATGATGATAATAGCTGGCTCCTGACGAAATATTTGTTTGGTTTAGATACATGTCGCACTGGCTAATTATCGAATGTAATGAGTTCGCTTCCGGGTACATAGCATAATCGTTCTCGCAATTTGCTCTGTCTGAATGTGCTATTCTCAGTTTGACATACATAAAAATATTACTTGAGTCGTAAAAGTATGATCCAGCACTTGGTATAACGAATTATATAGGAGCGCTCGATGAACGAACCGTGTTCAGGGGGTTAACTATGATAAAATCAGGTTCAGCAATAAATGTTTGTGTAGGTGGTAGTTCAAAGCGGGAGAGTTCTGATTTGCAGCATTCTAGGCTGTGAGGATGTATAAAGTGGGCCATAACGAACAGGAGATTAACGCTTCTTCCCCCAGCGAGTATACAATTACTTACGAGAGGTAGTTTTAACATGCCTTGTTTATATCAGTTAAAAAAGTAGTCTACCGCTTGTTTTATACGTTTTGAACATCTTTTTTTAATTGCCTTTTACGTTTGCCACCTCGGGTTAGGCCCCATTTATTTTTATTTTTCAGTATAATGCATATTTTCTCCCGTGTTTTCTTTTTATTTTCTCTACCAAACTATTTTTCTTTTCGCGTCTTTGACAATCTCATACCGTGTACGACGTAAATGTTTTTAGAAAGCTTCTTTAGGTTTAGCGCCTGCCCCGTTTATTTTTTTATTTTTATGTACAATGCGTTTTTTCTCCCGTGTTTTATTTTTATTTCCTCTACCTCTACTACAATCTCATCCCGTATACGATGTAAATGTCTTTTGAAAGCTTCTTTAGGTTTAGCGCCCGTCATTGTATCTTCAGCTGTATTAAGCCCTGATTGTAGGGCCTTCTGTCCAAGATATTTGGCAGCGCTCTTCAGTAAGGGCACAACCGTACGCAGTATAGATGAAAAAATCGATCGGATACCACTTCCACGCTGATACCTTACGCCGTGGTAGGCTGCTTTTGCGTCATTCTGTCGCAGCACACTGGAAGTGAAGCTTCACTGTTAAGCTCCCATATCCGAATGGGTAGCTTTCACCTTCTACCGTTCTTATATGTAACGCAACACATTTTATAGGATGTGAGAGGCGACTTTGACATAATGAGGCTTATCATACGAAATACGCAAACTTTTTCCACTATGATCGGGTATGTGCACGATACGTAACAGTCGTACCTGACTATCTCCAACAAAGTGATGCTCCATAATGTTACTGTAAATGTAACACATAGGCGGGGTAGGTTATGTACTGGCCAAATTCTCCAATTTGATCTGGTATACTAAACTGAGCAGATCATACGGCAGCTCGTGAAAAGTGTCTCTTTAGAAGGCTAGACTGTATCTGCCCCCAGGTAAAAGTTTGAACAGCTCTTTGTCTTTAATATTTCTACTCGTCTCTGATTTTAACAACAAAATATGTACAGGTGTATTTCTGTTTACGATTTCAAAAAGTAAATCGACCGTAAGGTTTGAATTTTTCAGACTCTCGTTTAAGTCTCTCACAATGTCATCGACAGTGTCATAGTGCCTTGGACCTCGTGTTATTTCTGTAACGTGGTACTGTACACTACCGTTCCATGCCGAACGCATGGTACCGTCCAATTCCACGCCTGTTTTTATGCATTCATCACATCTTCTAAGAACCATAAAAACGGCTTCTTTCTTCTCAATACTTAAAAGTTTGGTGGTCAGTTGAAATTCACACACCCCAACCTCGTATGATTCACGCTTCAACTCGATAGGCCTATGCAGTTCTGTTATAAAGTTGGACAGAGTATTGTCAGGGTGTGTCCAAAGAGGCTGAGGAGAAGTGTAACGTAGAAGTGGTCGGGCGACATGGTGTGTACTATTTAAGTTTTATTATTGCAGTAACTTTTATATAGAAGCTGAAGCTTTCTGGGTACCCTAACCATTTCACTAGATACATTTTTCTCCTCCATATTCCTTTGCTCCCTAATATTTTCTCAATTTTAAACACCATTTTTCCTAAATTAAATGTTACCTTCTGCAGCTCCTTGCCATAAAAACCGCCCTCAATTTCTCTCCCATTCAAATCTTCAACGTAAAACATCATCACTTCCCCTTTAGATTTCATAGCTCTAACTTTAAAATTTTTCTGGCCCATCATTAGAAACCGAATACCTCTGCATGTCGGTCAAATCAGCCTGCCAAATATCATAGACTCAATCGAACCTTCTCCTCACAGGTTTATGAAGTGTAGGTGTCCTGCTCACGCAAAAATTTGTCAACGTCTTTTTTCTCTAAGCCCACAGTATAGACGCCTCTGTATAGTCTCTCAACACCACCGTAAGAAGCTGGATTAGAAATATCGTAATAGTGTTTTCTTAATACGTTAGCCATTTGCGTATTTTAGAAGCGCGTGGTTAAGGTTGTGCGTTGGTAGTTGGCTTCTTCTTTTTCTTCTTCAGAGTTGTTACCTCCTAGTGGAAGGCATGCTCTGTTGTGGTATATGTGATGTTTGTTTCAGGTCTTTTATTCTGTTCTGGTTGCCAATCAGCGCTTTTCATATGGTTATCTCTTGTAACCTCGATTTAATGTAACTCCATCCTCGTGGAAATGGTCTATCCCATTTTCTAACCAAATCATGTACGACATCAATAATATTCGAACCTTGTACCTTTTCCCCTTCAACAATAACCATACCAGTAACGGACCAGTGTATAACGGGGTCCTCACTCAATAGATTACAAAAGCTTAATCCTTTATTCCTCAGTGTATGAGGGAGACTTTTTTTACATGTTCGAGATACTGCAGACTCGTCCCGTTGTTTTTTGTCCGATCGTCTCTGCCCTCGTCATGTTTGATAACTGCGGGAAACTCCACTTTTATAATCTTTGTACTCATGAAGAAATTTCTGAAGAGCTTCTTGGTAGAAAATTCTTTACTCGTCGAGATACATCTCGTTGTTTAGTAGATTCACCATTTCGTTTGCCATTCTTTTAAAATGTTTTTACTGGGTTCTTGAACTGATTCTGGATTCTTTGTACTTCGTACTGAAGCATACACTTCGTGTGGAATCACTACTACTTTCTTCATTATATTAAACTAGATAATAAAGGCCCCAAGACTGAAAATAAGATGGGGAAGAATGAACCACCTCTTTGTACAATAATCCGCTTTTTCTTTCCCACAGTTTGTCTTTTACGAGCACGCATTATGTTTGTAACGACGTGAGCGCGACTTCTGTAAGGGTTTCATTGGTACATTGCATTTTATAATATTGAGGCACATTTCAGAGATGCATTTTAAAAAGTCAGGATCAATATTTTTAACAAACAGATGTTGGAGAGTGCACGGTAGTCGGTGATAGATTTTTAAATTCACGGTATTTCTTTAACTGCTTCGTCATTCTGGAATATACACTTTCAGCCTCGTTTGGAAATATATTCGTTCTAAGAAGCACGCTAAACGTGTTTCGCGGGTGAAGGTCACAAACCAAATATTCGTAACATCGACTATAACTTCTTTATAAACTTCCAAAAACTCCTTACGTTGATTCGGGAACATTTGATTGGCCAATACCACAATTTGCGATACATCTCGGCTCTGGGCGAATAATACGAGATATTGTGTTTAATGAAACATCACCACCGTATATCTGTTCTTCAAAAATAGGTTTCGATTGCCACTGGTCAACAAAGTTTTTGTCACAGAATATTTTTACTTGAACTATATGTAAGTTTTTATGTTGATTACAGAAATGAAAACAAAATTTTTTCCATCACCCGCAGTTTTAGAGTGACACACGAGTTTATATTACTTAGGATTTGAGTCAGAATAGGAAGGGAGCGGGGTCTGCCCCTTGCTCCTCAACTGCTTAAAGTTACTGCACGTCACTCTTGACTTTCATTTGTTAGTAAGACAAGCGTAAGCTACATTTTAGGTGAGTTCAGTATGCATTTCCTACTTTGATATTGCTATTACGTCTATTTCATTTTCGATTCACTCAATATTTGTGGGTGATAGACAAGTTTTGAGGTCATTTTTGAACTCAGCGGTAAAAAACATATAAGATCCACCCATTTTTGTTCATGTGACCAAAAAAAAAAGGTTTTTTTTGTCATCCAGTGTTGATGAAGAACACACTTATGTTAAGATGGTGGGAGAACCCTGTAGATATCTTGGCAAACGTTTTATTAATTTTTAATATGAGATGGTTCATTCCATGTAGTGTCGTACGGGACATTCAGAAGCATTATTTGTCTATATACTCAATACTCATTATAGAGCTGAATGTTATATATGGTTCACAGATGATCCTCTAACTGGGCAAGCTAAGAGCATAGAGCATGAAAAGATCATCTGTAATTATACTTTGATATTGGAAAAAAGTGTGGTGTCGTGTAGGACACCAAAAAGGATACAGGTTTTGACACTAGTGTACCTAGCCAAAAAAGTCTGAGAGTTGGCTGGAGTTATAAATTTTTATTTGTTTTTATTTGCAACCCAAGATATGTCTCTAATTACCAAGTGCTTATTTTTTAATTTTTCTGCTATACTTTTCAACCAAGAAGTGAATAAGTGTAGTGTCGTACTGGACAAGTAAAAAAGTGTCGTACGTGACATATTTGTCCACAACCCTTTAACTGAAATAATTTTCCTTCTAACATAAAAGTGCTTGCGGGAAAGCATTGTAATTTATGACAAATGGTTAACAAAATTATACAAAGATGATTTTTTTTTATACCCAAACGCCTCTCCCACCGTAATGAGGTCGCTTCAGGAACAGGCAGGAAGCGCCTTAATCGCTCACATTCACTTCATCAGCTGACATGACAATAATGCACCTGCTTCATACACCCTGAGGCAGTACATTGCCAGCCCATCACCTCCCATATACCACATTGCTCCACTTTTTTTCTATCCAGCGCTCGTCTTTCACCCTTCCAGACATCCAGGCCTCGCTGACCCCAAAGCTTCCTTCACCATACCCCTCCATCTCCTCCTCGGTCTACCCCTCCCCCTTTTCCCCTCCACCTCCGACACGTAAATCCTCTTTACCATCCTCTCCTCACTCAACCTCTTCATATGCCCAAGCCATTTTAACACCCACTCATCTGATGTCTCCACAAGACTCCTTCAACTCCGATACCTCTCACGGATATCAGTGTTTCTCACATGATCAATCCAATTCACCCATCGTCCTCAATCATTTCATTTTCAGTACATCCACCCTTTTCTTTTCCTTCGCATTCGCCACCTCACATCCATACAACACTGTTGGCACTACTATACCTTCATACATACCCATCTTCGTACCCATAGACACTGATCTCCAAAGGTGGGCAGGGCCGAGTTCCAAAAGGACCGAACTCGGTCCTTTTTAAGGACCGTGAGCGGGAAAGTCGGTCCTTTTCTCAGTGAGGACCGAAATGAGGAGCGACGGTCCATTTTTAAGCAATTCCGGACGGTCCGGTCCGGACGGTCTTTTTTAGTGATTTTAGTGTGTTTAGTGATTATTTGAAGTTCTAAAGAAGATGGATCGTTTCCTCCAGAAGACTCAGAAAGAGACTGAGACTGAACTGAAACTTGTTTCAACACCTGGAGGAGACGAAGAATCTACTGATGTTAGTGCTTCAACTTCAAGTCAAGCAACTGGAGCTCCTAGCGGAAGAACTGAACCCGGCAATCCCTGGCCGTACCTGGACAAATACTTTGAATACCTGGGCCCCAAGGGTGAGCAGAACCTGGAGTACAAGTGCTTGCTGTGCCTGCCGAACAAGAACATCCTCTCGACAAGCAACAAGAGCCAAAACAACCTCAAGCTACATGTCTCCAGGCGCCACCCTCACGTCCAGAACCAGTTCGACCAGTGCATCAAGGACGGGGTGGAGCTCCAGAAAAAGAAGAAGCGGCGAGGAGACCCTCAGGAGGACCGAGGACCGAGGACCGAGTCGTTCCTAGGTCCTATCTTCAGAAAGGACCGTGACCGGGACCGTCGGTCCAGTTTGAGGCAAGGACCGGGACCGGGACCGTCGGTCCTTTTTGAGGCCCGGGTGCCCACCTTTGCTGATCTCTCCTTTCAAACACTTCTTAGGGCACCCAGTGCCTTTGCCCCTTCTTCCACCCTGTGACTCACTTCCGCCTCCATAGTCCCATTCCTCACCACATCCACCCCTAAGTACCTGAAACATGCCACTTCTTTCATTTCCTCACCATTCAAACTTACACTCAGTCGCTCACGAACCTCCCTTTTACAGCACCACATAACCTTACTGTTATTCACATTTTCTCTTATTTTCCTTATTTCACACACGCTCCCGAACTGTTACCAGTCTCTGTAGCTCTCTCTCAGGTCCGCCACCAGAGCCGTATCATCCGCACACAACAACTGATTCACTTCCCAAGAACCTCTCCCCGCAACATGCTTCATCCCAACTCCCTCTCCACATGACCCTTGCATTCATGTCTTACACCACCCGGCCTATAAACACGTTAAGAAACCATGGAGACATCACACAACTCTGCCATAGACCCACAGTCACAGGAAACCACTCACCCTCCTCAGATATAAGATTGTGGTCGGAAGAGCCCGACGGAGAAAAAAGTTTCACGGAGTAAAAAGAAAGATGAGAAGTAAGAAATAAATCCCGAATGTTGGGCCTATCTCCAAGACGATCGGGAATACGAGTCGGGTGCTGGTACAATCTATTCTAGATCATTTAGGATAGAAAAGTTGTAAGCTAGTTCACCAGAGATGTTAGTGAAATGGGAGGAAAGCCAAAGGTGGTGGTGAACATTGAACTCTCCTAAAATGGAGATTTCAACAAAGGGAGAGCGGGAAAGAGAGTATTCCACTTTGGAAGTGAGGTAGTCAAAGAATTTTGGATAGTCAGTAAAATTAGGAGAAAGATAAACAGGGCTGATGTATTTAGTTTGAGATTGGCATCTAAGCCGTAGCCAGAGGATATAGAATTCGGAAGATTCGACATCGGGAATATGAGAACAAGTTAGGTCATTGCGTGCATATACGCAACATCCACCTTTGGAGTGAAATTGAGTATAGAAAAAGTAAGAAGGTGCAAAAAAGGGGCTGTCAGTCGTCCCAGACACTTGAGTTTCAGTGAGTAAAAGAAGATGAGGTTTAGAGGAGAAGGGGTGATGTTCAACAGATTGAAAATTTGAGAAAAGACTACGAATGTTGCAGAAGTTTAATAAAAGTGAATGAGACAGAGGTCCAGAACATCTCGAATGGACGGTAGAAGATCCAGCTCCGCTACTTGGGTCTGCGTTCCCGGTATCAGCGGAGGGGGAGCCAGAAGTGGGGACATTTGTGGTCCCCTCCCCAAGGGACTCCGAGGCTCTTGAAGTTGATGCCATTTTTTTTTTTTAAATTTTGAAAAGATTATGTATTGTGTAAGATGCATGTATATGTTGTAAGAAATAAGGAGAGAAGTGTGTGCTTGAGAGCATGCTGGACTACTCACATGGTAGATGAGACACGGAAAAAGATCAGCTAAGGAGGACAGTGACAAGAGAAACGGGAGTTCCAGCACTCCCTATCTTCTGTCCAACGTCCATCCCGGAATACTTCCCTGGTCGAATCTCCTTCTTGCATAGACATGTTCAAAGTTATCAACAGAGATTGACATACATTACCCATCCAAAGTGCAATCACCCCACCATCAAATACACCATCGTTATAACACCAGACTGCCCAGTGATTTTATGCACATACCTAACTATGCAACAGGAACTGCAGGAAATGCACTCTTTCAAAGAAGCAGATGTATGGAATACAATTCCCACACATATCAGGCAAGCTTCATCACTAAATGTATTTCTCAAATCACTAAAAAAAAACACTTCATCAGCTCCTACTGATGTGTAAGTTCACACTGTCATTTTTACGACAGTAATCCTCCTGCCCCTCCTTCTTGCATAAAAATAATTTAATCAACTATTTAAAATATGCTAATTTCATTAAACACTTTTAATTTTGTAATTTATTCTTTTTTATACTTTTTTATTAAATAACATTTATTTTCTACTAAATATACAATAAATCATTTAATTTACAATCATATAACACTTTGTAAACTTTATATTTATTTATCATTATTATTTGTTGTCGTTATTACTATTACTTGCTACTTTCACTATTTTTGTCATAAATAAACTAAATGTCATTAATTTTGTCTAAAAATCCTTCATGCTTCCAAAGGCATATTCACATAAGAGTACAGTGAATATATTGATTTCATAATAAATATTTAAAAATTGTAAAACTCTGTCACTTGTATTCTTTTCTGATTGAAGTTTTTTATTTTTGTTTAAAAAAAAAATGTGTATATAAAAAAATAAAGAAATACTAAAAAATGGTCTGGTCCTTAATGGGTTAACGGAGATAATATTGTACATTACTGTTCAATTAACTTTTTTTGTTAAGGTAATATTTTTTTTTTTACAGTATTTCATCCAAAATTTGTATACGTAGACGTTTAGGAATACTTTTATTTCACATCTATTTCATTAGAAAAAAATTGTAAATACAGTATGTTGGGTGTTCAATTGCTGGAATTACTGTTTTGTTATTTAATGATTATTTTGGTTTTAAACTTTATTCAGGTTTACTCGTGCATTTGGAGCTTTGGATTGATTGCTAAATAGAAATGGGAGCATTTTTATATTGCCATTAACGTGTTTCTGGCGTCTTGAGGACTCGTTAAGTTGACATAAGCCGACTATAATTAACGGAATTTACATTTAAAAGCACTATAACATACAACGTGTCTTTCGATCACAACCTTCAGCGAAAATCTGTTTGAAAATGGGGTGCAGAGTTGCCAACTGTAAATTTTAAAGCTACTCTCTGGACATACCAACTGGGATTTTAAAACTAATTTCTCTCTCGGCAGTTAATATAAAACAAATTTCTAATTAATAATCACGTCCAATTGCATTAATTAACAACCACATTACTCTATTTATTACACTCGCCCCACCTTTTTCTAAATAAGTTTTCACTCAGAAAACTTCTTTTTTAACAATTTAAAAATTCACATTTTCATATTGGCAATAAAAAGTCAGAGAATAGCAGCAGAAAAGACAAACATAAGGAACCGTAGGGAGCCTAGGGAACCGTATCTTCAGTAGCAATAAATAAACAAGTACCACAATCAGCTTGGTTTATTAATCATAACTTTGCCTTTCGAGATTAGCTCATCTCATCATCAGAATCTGTAATTTTAAAAACATACATACATTAGTTGATCAGAAGGATTAAAACAATTTACATGCACAATTTACGGCACAATTTACGGCACAAATACAGCAAAGCTACATAAGTAATAAAGCTGAAGTGGGGTTCTTTCTAAAAGACTAAACGCAGCATACAACTCTAGGCTCTTATTTTCATATATATATATATATATATATATACTGTGTGTGTGTGTGTGTGTGTGTGTGTGTATATAGTGAAAATAACGACGAAGGAAAAAGAAAACACGGAATGGTGCTCAAGCGCTTTCGTCGGATGACATCCTCACGAACACTCATCAAACGAACACTCATTAGACAAAAGCGCTTGAGCACCATTCTGTGGTTTTTTTTTTTCCTTTGTGGTTATTTTCATCATAAATATTATTCACGTGTTATTTTTGTGAAATAATTTTCATATATATATATATATATATACAGACTTTTATATACAGGGCGTCCCAAAAAAATGTATACACACTTTAACAGCTGATAGCTCAATTGATGTTTCTTTCTTTCCAAGTTAAACCCATTAGAATTAATAATGGCAGTCAGACTAAGCTTTGAACAAAGGAAATTCATTCTAAAATGCTACTGGAAGTGTGAAAACGCAGTTGAAGTGCAAAGACAGTTTAGGAGGGAGTTTCAAACAGATCCACCAACGCGACTTACCATCACTCGAATTAGAGATACGTTTGAAGCCGATGGAACTGTTCAGAATGTCCACAAGAAGCGTTCCGGAAGACCACGGACATCGACAAGCCCCACAAAGCAAGAAAGAGTACTGGAAACGTATCACCAAAGTCCAAGAAAATCTGTGCGGCAAGCGAGTCGTGAGGTAGGAATTTCAGAATCGTCTGTCCAACGCATTTTGAAGCGCTGTCAATGGAAAAGTTACACTCCAAGATTAGTCCATGCTATTAATGAAGATGATCCGGACCGAAGAGTGGAGTATTGCGAGTGGTACTTGGCACGATGTGGATGTGGATTGGACGAAGGGGTTTCGTAGAATACCCTCCGCGTTCACCAGACCTCACACCACTAGACTTTTTTTATGGGGATACTTAAAAGACAAAGTCTACGCTATAAAACCTGCAACAGTCGCTGAATTGAGAGCAGCCATTGAACGAGAATGCACACAAATACCAAACGAAATGTTTCGTGATGTTTGCGATTCCATTGCTTCGCGTTATCAGCAGTGCCTGGACCAGAACGGACGTCAGTTTGAAAAAGGCGTTGACAAAACAATTAAATAATGTCTGTAGATTCTATTACATTTTGAAAATGAAATGTATTTTAATAAACACTGCCTTTATAATTATTTAAAGTGTGTATACATTTTTTTGGGACGCCCTGTATATATATATATATATATATATATATATATATATATATAGTATATATGTATAGGTGTGTGTGTGTGTGTGTGTTCATGACTACCTTACGAAACCATCATAACCACCATAATCTTTAGAATGCACTTACACAGTTCATCGTGACAAAATTTGTCTTTCAATGAAACTCATTAAATAGCATGAAAAACAGGGGATATAATAAAGGTTAGGCTGGTTTACGTTAAGTTATGTTAGGTTAGGTTAAGTTAATTAGGTTAAGTTAATTTAATTAGGTCACTTAGATTAAATGTCTCCACTTCGAACGGTAGCCAAACATACTTGTATACCGAGAGAGAGAGCTGTAATGCAATTTCACCATAAAATCCTCTATGAGTCTATATGAGGAGTCGCGCGTCTTAAGGTACCTAAGCGCCACCACAGGCGAAAACGTGTTTTTGATGGATATCAGTATTTTCACCCTTCCTCTATCGCGTGGTTTGGGTTATAATGACCTTACGACACTAGAAGTATGGTTGAAAACCTTATGAAGCGAACTACTTTTTTCACCTCTATCGCCAGCCAAAAGTTCACCCAAAGTTCGGCATAATAAGAAAATCAAAAAATTAAAAAAAATATATATAAAATATAAAATATGAAAATCTATTCCAAAAACTCAGCAACATCTTCATTAGCATACTTAGAACTCTAATTTAGCCAAAAATGAACGTTCTAGCTCAATTAATAACAGAGATACTATTGCCAGAATATTGCTAAACTTTGGAGGCGATTTCTGACGAATTTTAATTTTGGCGCTTAGGTACCTTAAGACGCGGGAACCCTCATATATGTTACAGTCAAAGTGTGTAACCAGCCATTTCGCGTAATGGCTGAAACTTTTAGTCATTTCGCGAAATGGGTTTCATTTGGTCATTTCGCGAAGTGACTAAAATCTTCAGCCATTATGCGAAATGGCTGAAATTCCACCTTGGTTATTTCGTACAAGATCATTTCCCCGGATAGGTCAACTGTATGCCAGGTTAGGTCAACTGTATGCCCTTGACAATTGGTTAGGTTAAGTTGTGTTATTTTCGTTAGTTTTAAGGAAACTAACACGACTTAACCTAGCCAATTGTCAAGGGCATACAGTTGAACTAACCGAGCATACAGTTGACATAACCGGGCATACAGTTGACCTAACCAGGCAAATGATCTTGTAAGTTGTGTTATTTTCGTTAGTTTTAACGAAAATAACACGACTTAACCTAACCAATTGTCAAAAGTATACAGTTGACCTAACCGGGCCTTCAATGGCAGACATTGGAATAACATTGAAGGCCCGGTTAGTATTTGAAAACCTCTATATTGAAAATTCAAATTCAAATGTGCTAAAGAAAGTTAGTTAAAGAAAGGTTTCCAATTTTATTGTGATGTTTGTTATTTCCATGAATTCATGACAAAAGTCATTTTAGCCATTTCATGAAATGACCAAGGTGGAATTTCACCCATTTCACGTAATGGCTGAAGATTTTAGTCATTTCGCGAAATGACCAAGTGAAACAGCCATTTCGCGAAATGACTAAAAGTTTCAGCCATTACGCGAAATGGCTGGTTACACACTTTGACTGTAATATATACACATACGTATATACATTTGTAAGGGGTTCCAAAAAACCTTAGCCCCCCCCCCCCATTTGCAGCTTACATGTTTACTTATATCGAAATAGTTTTTAGTGATTATAAAAATATATAAAATTCTTTATTTATTGCAGGTATTAAAATTACTCTAGCTGATAAAGTGAAAATATAATGGCTTCTCAATTAATTGGTGATTCGGAGAGGCAACGTGTGATAGATCGCATACGAGCAATAACATTTCGGGAAGCTCGTGATGCTGGAGCCACCTTTATAACACGTTCATGGGTTGCCAAGAAGTTGCGAAGAAGTGAGGACTTCGTCAAAAGAAATTGGAATAAAACTTTGGATGAATGTGAAATGGATACAACCAAATCTGGACGCCCAAATTTGCCACTCTCTCAGGAAACAAAGGACATCATTGAAAGCGGTACGCGTAAGCGGAAAAACAGTTATGCTAAACTTTCTAGAGAGCTCGAAGTGTTGAGAGGAAAGATCGTTAGTGGTGAGATCATTTGACTGTACCGTCATAGGCAAGGTTTAAAGCCTTGGCATGAACTTCCAAAGCCAAGAAAAACTCAACTTAACATCGATGACAGAATGTGGTTTGCCCATTATCTTGAAGATTGGGATGTGGATGATTTCATGCATTTAGCTGTCTCCGATGAATTTTTTTTACGTAACACGTCGGCCTAACTACCAAAATGATCGAGTGTGGGCCACAACACCAGATGAAATCGATGACAATGAACATTATCGCGAATTATTAAAAAGTCCAGACTGTGTTGGTGTGTTTTTTTTGTTCACTGCAAAGAAGCTCATGTGGGTGCTGAAGCCAAATGGTCAGAGTTGGGATGGACAGTATTTTCGTGATATTATTCTATCCCAGCATGTCATTCCTTTTCTAAGAAACCCAGACAATGTTATGGATGTCGATCAGGTCACACTTCTACACGATAAGGCCCCTTGCTTTAAGGCATTAGCCACTCAACAGTTGTTGCGGAACCATGAGATCGATTTCTTTGGAAATGAAGAATGGCCAGGAAATTCTCCTGACCTGAACGTCTGTGAACACATTGGATCAGTTATAAAGGACAAGGTTGAATGTCTCTTGTTTCAAGAACCTGCAGCAAATCGATTTTCGAAGGATACAATGACGCAACACATTGAAACTGTTTTAGCAAATTTGCGTAACGATCAAGATCTATTCACGTCACTTTTGGCAAGCTACCCAAAGCGAATTCAGGCTGTCTTGGAAGCCAATGGCGGGAACACCAAGTTTTAATTGTTTCTCATTAAATGCAGGATTAAATTCTCTTTTGTAAGGTATGTTTAATTTTACTGTACCTCTAATGGTTTAGGCCAAGGGCGGGGGGGGGGCTAAGGTCTATTGGAGCCCCGTACAAGAAAACATGAGTCAGTATTGCTTAGAGAGTGAAAGAAGAACACAGCTGAAGCATGAAATTTACACGATTAGGAGCTCGATCCAACGCTCTACAGTATATGCAAAACACACACACACACACACACACACCGTGTAAACAGAATTAATCACAGGAAAATTATAATGCTTTAACGTACGACGAATTACTCTGTCACGAATTCTATGGCTACCAAAATGCATAACAAATAAACGAATCAATATTGCCATAGAACCATTTCAGGCTATGTCTTATACAGTTCTCTTTCAGCTGACGTGTACATCACTTACTTCTACGTGTGTGTAGGTGTGTGTGTGTGTGTATATATATATATATATATATATGCGTGTATGACTATGTATGCGTGCACGCGTACGTGACTGAACGATCATAAAATGCCTCCACGCACGATGTTAAAAAAAAAGTTCAATACCTTTCTGGTGTTGCGTGAGAACACGAAATATTCCGTGTCTTTTTGACATTTTTCAGAATTTCATTAAAAGAGAAATATTGATGATAGAAATTTCATATAAGAAAATATTATCTCAGCTCCACATAAAGGATTAATGGTTATTAATTTATATAAATATATGTATTATGAAGAATAGTTCTTTAAGTAGAAATTATTCCATTATGTGGAATGAGAAATGCAATATGCAAAAAAGCTTATATCTAACAGAACAAAAACATCATATATATATATATATATATATATATATATAGAGAGAGAGAGAGAGAGAGAGAGAGAGAGAGAGCTTCTTCATTGGTTGTGCAACGAGATTCCAGAATACTCAGAACGTCTTTCAGACACACGTGCAGAAGTTGAATAAATGTACTAGCTATATGATAAATCGGGCCGTAATCCAATGTTACTGAGAGCTCAGTCCCTGAATGGGTTTACAAACAAATAAAGTTTGTGGAAACGGAACATCAACATATTCAGAAACAAGTATTCTTTTTCTAACTTTCTTCGAGATGTTTCAACAATTTTCGTTTCAGCAGTAACTGGTGAAGAGAGAGAGAGAGAGAGAGAGAGAGAGAGAGAGAGAGAGAGAGAGAGAGATGGTTGGTTGGATCAAAGTCCCTTTCTTTCTACTTTTTCAGCTGAATGTTTTCTCATATATTGTATATAGATAAGAGTAAACATGCACACGAGCAAATTTCTTTTCGGAACTCTTTCTCTTCAATGAAATAACCTCAACTGGAACTTGGAGTCTTTGTTAATCTATAAATTTCGTAATGCTGCAACTCCTGTGATTCACTGAAAAGTTACAAAGAGAAAATACAGTACACCTGATTTTTTGACTGGAGATTTTGCATTCAGTAAGTCCTACTGGGTATGATTTAACTAAAAATTTCTTTCTTTCCTTATGAGCTATGAATTTTAGACTGAATTTTTGTATTTATGTTTTTAATAATTATTAATTTTATGCTAAAAGTTTCCAGAAATTACGATTTGACCTCAGTAGTATGGGCGAAAAATGGGAGAGTGCAAGAGGTTATGCAACAAATGGGGATGTTGCAAGGGGAGGGGGTTATGCCACAAATCAATGGTGCAAAGGGTGGAAGGGGTTATGCAACAAATCAATGCTGCAAAGGGGGATGGAGGGAGGTTCGGGGGGAGAAGGGAGGATGACTTCCCCCAAAGGAGTAACCTTAACCTAAGAGATGGGGAGAAAGGAGAAGGAGGAGGGTCTTTAGGGGAGAAAGTGGGATGTCCTCGCCCACCAAAGGGAAACCTAACTTAAGCCTTAACCTAAGAAGGAGAGAGGGGTGTTCGCCTGGCTCCAGCCAGACGCATAATGAATCAGTGTTGCCAACTCTAAAAATATTTTCGCACTAGTTTGACTGCCAAAACGCGCTAGAACGCGCTAAATTTAAAAAATAAGGCGCAAAAACAAGCACCAATTACAAAAAACCATTATCCTATTAAATATTTAGGCTCTTTAAGCCATTCATTTCTAAAGTGTTGAGTATATTTTTTGCTCATTGTCACAAAGGGGTTATAACATCACCAAATAAGATATACAAGCAATGCATCATCGATACCAGCTTTGGCAGAACTGAAAACTGAAAACAAACCCTCAGCTACAAAGATTCCAGTTGCCAGATACCTGATATTAAATCCTTCAAATTTTTATTAGTGAAGCAATGAAATTATACTTTATAATATATATATATGAAAGCAAACTGATGTATATTTTAAATTATTTGTATATCTACTAAAATAAACTAGAACGTACGTTTTCGAAGAGCTGCGGTTCGTTCGTGAATTATGGCCGAACATGTTTTAAACATGTTTATACCTCAACGCAAGGTTGGAAGCCTGGCAACCCTGCTCGTGACAGCGGCAGGAGGGCGGAAAAATGTGTTCCGTGGTCGTGCTTGCAGATAGATTATAGATACGTTTTGAACCGTATAATAAAGCGCTGAATTTAGCGTTAAAAATGTTTAAAGCGCGCCAAAATAACGCGCCCGCGTAACTCGTTGCCTTTTCGCGCTGCCAAAACTAGAAACGCGATAGATTTAGCGCCAAACGCGCTAAGTTGGCAACACTGTAATGAATGTTCAACTGAGGTTACTGAGCGCCCGCTCTCTTATAAGGTGTAAATCAGCCAGTTGACTTAATCCGCCAGTTGGCTTAGAAGGCTTCTTAGAAGCCGTAAATGGCTTGTTCAGGTGTACATTATTAGGGTTGAGTTGCCAGATTGCGATATTTATTTAATTAAAGCATATATTCTTGACAGTTGGTTTAGAAATTCGTCAGTCGGTCTAGAAGGTTTAATCTGGCTTAGAAAGCGTAAATGGTTTGTTTAGGTCTACATTATTAGGCCGTTGAGTTGCCAGATAGGGCGATTTATTTAGTTAATGCATAGATTCTTGATATTTGGCTTAGAAATCCGTCAGTCGGTTTAGAAGGCGTAACCAGTCATTTGGTATACATATAATTAAATAATAATATCGTTTATATATACAACCAAACGAATTAAATAAAACACCATTATATCATTCTGTTTATTTAGACGAATTATTGGAATCAATTTCATGAAATATATAGAAAATAAATATACAATCCTATACAAACGATGGAATATATACGATCAAAAAAAAATAATAATAATAGTATTAGAAATACGAACGAGGAATATATATATAATCAAAAAATAAAACAAAAAATAATATAAAAATTACAAAACGATAGAGTATAACTATCAAAATAATAGTACAGGAGAAATATATGTATACATATACACACAATTATATTAAATAATCAAATATATTGAAAATAAATATACATCAAAATACTTTATCTTCTACTGCGCTTAACTAAAACACTAAGCACGTAATCGAGTCCACAGTCACATCATTTTTGTTTTGCACTAAGCAGTAAATACGATTTAATTAACATTATTTCACTGATCAAGTTATAGAGATACCTATACTCTGTGTAAATGGCCTTCATATCGTTCAATATTATTTTTGTGCCCACTTTACATTCGGTTGGCAAGTTATCTTTAAACACGGCTAGAAAACATTCAAAAGCACGTACAAAAAGGTCATCGTTAGCCACAACATCATTATTAAATACAAGTTTATAAACACTCCTTTCCAATCGATGGTTTATTCTTACCGACCCGAGCTTTTCAATCGTGAACTCTTCTTCACAACGCACAGCGGCAGGTGAAATAATCTAAGTCGTTACGACAGTTGCTCATTATATAAAGAAATAGTTCTTCAGGGTGAACGATGTAGGTGAGCTCAGCCTTGTACCGCTCAGGTGCTTTGTACCAAAGTTTATATTTCAAAGATTCTAAACCTTTTAAATAAGCATTCAGCTCTAGACCATTCTCGCCTTGTTCAGTCCTACACTCGGTAAACCCGTCGAGCAGAACGGTGTATGCGTATTTAAGAACCGTATCAAAATAAAGCATATCCGTAATACGCGCTTCTAATATAGGCTTCAGCTTGCGGAAACCTACGATTTCAAACATTCTGTCGAGGTTGAAACGGTTTCGCGTAGGGACAAGAACGTTATTATCAGAAGCATTCTTCCACATCAGTCGTATATCAATGCATGGCTGATAGTTATTTATACACAATGTACAAACAATGGCGTATGAGGGGGTATCACTAATCTGCTCTCTTCTTGTACCTACACCTACAGGAATTTTATAACGATCGTCATTCCACTTCTCAACTACCACGAAGATTCTAGTCATCTTCTCAACACTTAAATAAACAACATTCCGTTTACCAGAGTTTGTTTGTCTACAAATCGTTTCCAGTACATAGTTAATGGCACTGGTTTCACGCCTGAACACGCGCAACGACTTCGTCACGGACACATCGTACACGGCATTGAGAATGCTGCTCAAAGGAAGTTCCATCGTATTCGAGGAGTGCACGTCCACTCGGTTCAAGCTCTGAGATGACTATGAGCAGCAGGCGAGAGGATCGGCTCGACGGGAGCAGTGAGTCACACCATAAGCTGATGAAATGTGTACGGCGTTGTTCCAACGGGAATACTTGCATCCCATTATACTGGGTAGGTGTTTTGAGAAGTTTTCTGATACATGAATCAATACCGGTTTTAATATTTCATCACTCCCACTCCTCAGAATACGCACCAGACATTTTTGCTTAGGGGGATTTTCACGAACTAAACACATTTTATTCACACTGCGGCGCACTACTTGAGAGAAATATATGACCATGTTTTTCCTTTTTGCTTAGCATGCGATACTCATCTCTAAATTCTGTTAAATATTCACGCAGACCTTTAGCCACAACCTCACTACAAACCTCGTCATGATATATATTAATGTAGTGGTAAAAATACTTAAGATTTTCCATGATGACAAGACTTACATACTCAGTCGCAGGGTACGAGTACTCCGTACGATGCAACATGACATAATATCGTTTGTCGCACCACTAATCAACAAGACTCACTAACCATAACCGTTGCTTCTCTTCTGCACGTGTTCTTTCTTCTACTTCACGGTATATGTAAGCTTTTATAAAGTTTAGCCCTACAACATAGTTCAATACATCACTTGTACCACGAAATCCTGCAATGCTCTCGCCAGAATAGCCGTAGAGTATTTGTACCTCTTGTTCCTTTGCACGATTCAATGTAGCCTTAAAAGTATCAAAGTAGGGTGGAATAGGGACCCATTCAGTAACTTTATCTTCACACTTTACCGAATACCACTTCATAAACACGCAATATTAAAGGTAGCCATTACTATTTTTCGTCTACGTGGGAAAATACACGTCTGAGACCCAGGGTTTGCAGCGATCAACTGATCACGCAGGGAAGAGATATGCCCAGGTAGTAGCATGAGTCACGTGACCGATCATACACGTGGGAGGAGCTTAGAACTTTCGCCTGTACACACGCACACACACACAAACACATACACACACACAAAGGAGAAAGTGAAACACGATTTATTTAATGAACGAAATATTCAAGGTTTATATATATTTACAAATACGTGTAATAAATAAGCATATCGTTCACAATAGACATATCAAACATTATGGTATCCAAAGGGTGCGGTATCATAGGTACCAGGCACTTGGTAACGTTTCCTATGGGTGTTACGGCACACTTTCGTACCCCTAAGTTCCTTCACGCCCCTCAGCTTCTGAGCCCGAAAATTGTGGATCCCTACAGTTAGTTGGGATGGCTGATCGCCTTCACCATCATCCAAGCACACTAGATCCTTCAACGAATCAAAGTTAACGACCTACCGATTCGCCTGGTTGAGCGTGATGCCCTTAGCCTTCACGATATATTCCATATCCTTCCCCACCCTCACCCGTAACCCATAAGTTTTTGGCCCTGTTGAAACAAAAGAGTCGGCGTATGCGATGTCTCCATACTCATCCTTGATCTCATCAGTCAACTCTCCGAGGAATTCCCCAATAGGCGGCATGTATTCACCTTCCCTCGTTGTGAATATCACACTATCTGTGCCGGCGTACAAAACCCTCCGCCCAAGATAATACAAGAGGCCCAAAAGTTTGATGCGTGCGTAGGCCGTTGTGAAGCTGGCTACAGGTATGTTTGTAGCCCGTGAGGTATCTGTGGCCATTTCGATATTGTTGTACTTTATTATGTAAGTATTACATACATTCACGATCTCCATGGCCTTTTTATCTGGAGCGTTGGCATAATCCCAGACTTCACTATAACTTTGCCTGTATTATGTGTAAATTTTCCCAAAAGACTATTTAGACATAACTTTGCTTTAGAGCGCTTTCCTGGGTTCTTTACAATTTCGGAACGGTCAAGCTGTATCCCTTCACGGTCACGGTAACGTTGAATATGGTCGAAGGTTTAGAAGTAGGTGAAAGTTTCGGATGTAGTGATCACCAAATTATTATGTTTAAGCTATTGATAGAAAACACTAAGGATAGTAACGTAATAGAAGTTCATGATTTTCGGAGGGCTAATTTTGATAGTTTTGCGTATAGGATGAGAGTAGTGGACTGGGATAATTTATTTATGGGTTATGACGCAAATTTTCAATAGGAGGCGTTTAAAGAAAGTTTTTTGAATATCGAAAGGGAGTTTATTCCTCGTAGGCCCAAGCGCGTTACTAATCATGGTAGGCCCAAGTGGTGGACTAAGAAAATAGGTGAGTTCATAAACGAGCGTAACAGAGCGTATAGACTTAATAAGCGTAATAGCACGGTAGCTAACTTTAATAGATATATCGAGCATAGACGTCAGGTTGAAAGATCTGTTAGGAATACTAAGCGTAATTTAAAGATACTTATAGCTGCAGATAGTAAACATAATCCAAAAAAGTTTTTTGAATACGTCAATAATAGTAAGCCGATAAAGGATAACAGAGGCCCTCTAGTGGACACTAACGGCGCTTTAGCTTCCGACGCTCAGGAGATTGCGGATATTTTTAACAACTTTTTGCGACAGTTTTTACCGTAGAAGACGTAAATAATGTCCCCGACGTTGACGATATCATTCCATTTAGTAACGAGACTATTTTGAATGATATAACTGTTTACGAGGGTAAGATTGCGCATTATATCGATTGCGCATTATATCGATAAGCCCTGACGCGATTTATCCTAGACATTTGAAAGATTTGTAAAACGTTATCGTAGGCCCATTAACAAAAATTTTTAATAAGTCACTGGAACCGGTGATTATTCCTGTGAAGACTTCAAATTAGCTAACGTTACGCCCACTTTTAAAAAAGGCGACCGCACAGTAGCTAGCAATTATAGGCCCATTAGCTTAACGTCGTGTCAGTAAACTTTTGGAATCCGTAGTTAGGGATTGTATCGTCGATCACTTAGAAAGTCGCGATTTGATTAATAGTCGTCAGCATGGGTTTCGACGCCATAGATCTTGTTTAACTAATTTGTTAGAATTTTATAACGAAATCGTGCGCGAATACAATAGGCATAGAGCGGCTGACGTTATTTATTTAGATTTTAAAAAAGCGTTCGATACAGTTCCGCATAGAAGATTAATTGCGAAGGTTAAAGCGCACGGTATACGCGGTACACTCGCTCGTAAAAGTCAGACTATGGGGAAGAAAAAAGGAATTATTGTACAAAGAGGAGGGTAATTCCTACACATCTTATTTTCAGTTTTGAGACCTTTACTGACGAGATTAATATAATGAAGAAAATGGTATAACAGTCCTTTCTAATCAGGTTTTTTTCACTCTTTAATAGGGCTAACACTTCGCTTTCTATTATTTTAAGCCTGCTTTTACGGGGTTCTAGAACAGTGTTTGGACTCTTTGAACTTTGCAGTGAAGCATACACCTCGTGTGGAATCACTACCGCTTTCTTCATTATATTCCTGTTCAATTCCTGGTACATCCTCCACAGCAGCTTCTCGTGCTGTAGAGGAAGGTATAACATTCGAGTTTGTGCGTACCGTCGCCCCCACCCCAGCCCTGACTAAAAATCAGTATATAGTCAGGGTTGATCCTGGATCCATGTATAGCAATGGTGTTGAACACGGACTACGGCGCGTAGTTGAACGTATGGTAGAGTTTGCCCTTCAGAACCGCGACGAACGTGAAGTCAGGATGAGGCTGTCCTTCGGGTTCGGTTCAGACGAAGGAGATGTAGATGATTTTTGGGTAGTAATACCATTCAGACGCTTGGCAGTTGTAGATATAGAGTATATATTAGGCCGTATAATGCAGGCCTCTCAAAGTAGTACAGCCTTCAACATGGACAACTTCACGGTAGATATTGACGGTGTGTTCCGTGTTGCGGTTCATAGTACCACACCTTATACTCTTAACTTCAATTCTCACGCTATTTACAGGCGGCATATAAACGCCGATCGTGGTTGCGGATTTATAGCATGAGTCTTGGCTCGTATGTTTACTGTATTAAATACACGGTCGCAAAAAATTTGGTTGCCTACGGTTGTGCAGCGTGCTCGTAAACTGGCTTCAGATTGCAAGCTTGAGTTTGACTGTAATATGGGTCCCGAAGAGTTGAGAAGGGTGGAGCAGGAAATGGATGTAGGACTGTGTATGTTTTTAAAAGCAGTGTGAGAGATCGTACAAGATCCCTACTTATTTTAGGGCTGTCAGGGACAACGTAATATAAGGGACCTTTACGTGAGTTATGATAAAAGCCGAAAATATGGAAGGCATCATGATTTGTGTAAGGGATGTCTCGAGTTTGCGGATGATATAGTGAAACATTGTAAGGATTGCCACATGGTATGTGCGCAGTGTAAAAGCTCTAAATGTGAAAGCCGTGTGGTTGAAGCTGAGAAGAGGGATTGCGATGTATGCAGATGCACATTTTTCAATAATAACTGCTTTAAGCTCCATAAGTCAAATGGCACGTGCGGGAAAATGAGAATCTGTGAATGTGGTATGTTTCAAATGATGGATAATTGGGGGAATTTCAAGCATAAATGTGGTGAAATTCACTGTTCTACATGCCATGAGAAATATAAAACAGATAGAATAAAGCATGTATGTTATATGAAAGACGCTAAGCCTAAAAATAGGCCTTGTATAACTGTGTACTACGATATACCAAACATATACGTTTGCTGAAACCAACAAGGTTATCCCACATCTACATGTAAGCCATCTATCTGCGATGAGTGCATGGAAGTCGAGTGTGATGAGTTTCACAAATGTGGTAAACGGACAAACGTTTTTAAAACGAACGCACACGACAGTCCCGTGAAACCCTCTGTGTCTTATATTGTCAAGTTAGCGAACAAGTTAAAAAAAAATTACTGTGTATATTCTTGCCCATAACGGGGCAAAATTTGACAACATTTCCTTTATAAGGAGCTACTTGAGCATGAGTCATCTGCGATATTTACAGGCGATCCCTTGAAAAGAGGAAACAAACTTATACAGATGCAAATAAGAGGTAATGTACAGTTTAAAGACACTTTATTATTCACATCTTGTAAATTAGCAAAGCTACCCAAGGAAATGGGCGTAGCCGCCGAAGTTTCAAAAGGGTATTTTCCTTACACATTCCTCACTAACGAAACTTTAAATTACGTAGGACTACCTCCACCCAAGCATTACTTTAACTATGAGTGTATGAGTACAGGTGAACGTGATGATTTTGACCGCTATTACAACAGTTTTAATGAATCTAATCCTTATAATATAGCTGATGAATGTGAGCGTTATTGCGTGAATGATGTGCGCGTGCTTAAAGTATGTTTTCAGGCCTTTAGAACGATGTACATAGACCGTTTCAAATGCGATCCGTTGCAAGTCGCAACCACGATCGCCACATTGTGATTTACGGTGTTCAAGAACAATTTCATGCCTAAAGACACCTTAGCCGTCATTCACAGAAACAATCCCCGCAGTTATGGGCAAAAGGCTAATTACTGGCTCATACACATACAGCAGCAGACGCAGACAGTTGTATACATAAAGCATGTCCGCAACACGGGGGAAGTACCCATTAAGGTTAATGGTCGTGTTTTTCGGGTCGATGGTCTAAGCGAAAACCGTGTCACTGGTGAGAAGACTGTATACTCCTTTAACGGTTGGTAGTGGCACGGATGCCCCCGTCCTGAGTGTAGAATCGTAGGAGATATCCACGGTAGATTTCCTGCCGACAGTCTTGCATGGACCCGCACCTGCGATCAGCTTATACGCACCCAGTTCACTCACAGGGTCTTGTGGGAGCATATATCCGTATATATGCACGGATGGAAACAGATGGACAGTACCGTGAAGAAATAAACACGATCAAGCGTTCAGTGATGCTGGATCCTTTCAAATGCAGTGATAGCTTGTTCAGAGGGCGAACAAATCCCTTCAAGCTATACTTTCCGCCTATGGAGGGCGTGAAACTCCATTACTACGACTTCTGTTCTTTATACCCCTACGTAATGAAGAACAATCCGTACCGCGTAGGAGCACCTGAAAACCTGGTGGGACCTGACCTGCACACCATCGAGATATTCTCAACAAATTTGAACAAGTACAAGTAGAAGTCTACAGGAGGAGGATAAAAGATGTCGCTCATTTACGCGAGATCATCATTCAAAAATGGGAAGAGCTTCCATAGGAACAAGTAAATCGGGCCATAGATGAATTCTGGCAAAAGAATAAAAAAAGTTATTGAAATGGAAGGAAAGCATTTCGAACAATTTTTTTAATAATTTCAGGTAAATTTTACGTTAAAAATTATTTTTATAAAAAAATATTAAAAAGGTTTAATAATTTTTGCATGTTAAGTAGAAAAATCATACTCTTTCGTTAAATGTTGATAGAATTTGAATTATTTGATATTTTAGTCTGAAAACTTGTTTGCATATAGATAAATACATATGTTTTATTGTGTGGAAGTTTATTAAAATTAAATGATAAATGTTGATTTTATAGCCTTTTTAAAATATACCCTTTTTTATGGCACACCCGTTATATATATATATATATATATATATATATAATTATATATATATAAAAATTTGTTAACAATATGTTTTTTTATTCATTACACGTATTTGTAAATATATACCTTGAATAATTCGATGATATGTTTATTAAATAAATCGTGTTTCAATTAGCGTTTCACTTTCTCTTTTGTGTGTGTGTGTGTGTGTGTGTGTGTGTGTGTGTGTGTGTGTGTGTGTTTGCGCGTATGTACAGGAGAAAGTTCTAAGCTCCGCCCCTTGTATGATTGATCAATGGTCACGTGACTCCTGCTACTACCTGGGCATATCTCTACCCCTGCGTGCTCAGTTGACCGCTACAAACCCTGGAACTCAGACGTGCATTTGAAGAAATTCCACGTAGACGAAAAATAGTAATGGCCACCTTTAATATTGCATGCTCGACGTTTATGAAGCGGTATTCTGCAAAGTGTGAAGATGTGGTGGATACTCAAAGACTGCCTATCCCTCCTTCCTTTGATACTTTTAAAGCTACATTGAACCGTGCGAAGCTTGAGGAACAAGAGGTAGAAATACTCTTCGGTTATTCTGTCGAGAGCATTGCAGGATTTCGTGGTTGAACTATGAACGTATTGAACTATGTTGTAGGACTAAACTTTATAAAAGCTTACATATACCGTGAAGTGGAAGAAACAACACGTGCAGAAGAGAAGCAATGATTATGGTTAGTGACTCTTGTTGATGAGTGGTATGACAAGCGGTATTATGTCATGTTGCATCATACCAAGTACTCGTACCCTGCGACTGAGAAGGTAAATCTTGTCATAATGGAGACTCTGAGGTATTTTTACCACTACATTAATATATGTATATCATGACGAGGTTTGGAGTGAGGTTGTGGCTAAAGGCCTGCATAAGTTTTTAATAGAATTTAGAGACGAGTATTGTCTGCTAAGCAAAAAGGAGAAATATGGGCATATGTTTCTCTCAAATAGTGTGAGTGTGAATAAAATGTGTTTAGTTCGTGAAAATCCCGCTAAACGAAAATGTCTGGTGCGCATTCTGGGGAGTGGGAGTGATAAAACATTAAAATCGGTATTGCTTCATGTATCGCAGATGGAAAATTTCTCAAAACACCTACCCATTGTAATGGGATACAAGTATTCACATGAATCTTTCACGTTGGAACAACGCCGTACACGATTCATCAGGTTATGGTGTGACTCACTCCTCCACACCTCCTGTCGAGCCGGTCCGCCCACTTGTGGCTCATAATCATCTCAGAGCTTGAACCGACTGGACGTGCACTCCTCACAATAAAATAAGATGGAGCTTCCTTTGAGCAGCATTCTCAATATCGTGTACGATGTGTCCGTGACGAAGTCATTGCGTGTGTTCAGGCGTAAAACCAGTGCCATTAATTATGTACTGGAAACGACTTGTAGACAAACAAACTCTGGTAAACGGAATGTTGTTTATTTAAGTTTGAGGAGATGAATAGAGTCTTCGTGGTAATTGAGAAGTGAAGTGAGGATCGTTATAAAATACCTGCAGGTGTAAGCACAAGAAGAGAAAAGATTAGTGATACCCCCTCATATGCCATTGTTTGTAGGTTGTGTATAAATAACGATCAACCATGCATTGACATACGATTGATGTGGAAGAATGCTTCTGATAATAACGTTCTTGTCCCTACGCGAAACCGTTTCATCCTCGACAGAATGTTTGAAATCGTAGGTTTCCGCAAGCTGAAGCCTATATTAGACGTGCGTGTTACGGATATGCTTTATTTTGATACGGTTCTTGAATACGCATACACCGCTCTGCTCGACGGGTTTACTGAGTGTACGACTGAACAAGGCGAGAATGGTTTTGTGCTGGATGCTTATTTAAAAGGTTTAGACTCTTCGAAATATCATGAACTTTGGTAGAAAGGACTTGAGTAGTACAGGGCTGAGCTCACCTACACCGTTCACCCTGAAGAATTGTGTCTTTATATAATGAGCAGCTGTCGTTACGACTTCGAAAATTATTTCAACTGCCGCTCTGAATTGTGAAGATGAGTTCACGATTGAAAAGCTCGGATCGGTAAGAATAAACCCTCGGTTGGAAAGGAGTGTTTATAAACTTGTATTTACTATTTAATAATGATGTTGTGGCTAACGATGACCTCTTTGTACGTGCTTTTGACTGTATTCTGTCCGTGTTTAAAGATAACTTGCCAACCGAATGTAAAATGGCCACAAAAACAGTATTGAACGAAATGAAGGCCTTTTACATCGAGTATAGGCATCCCTATAACTTGAGCAGTGAAATAATGTTAAATTGTATTTATTGCATAGTGCAAAGCAACAATGATGTAACTGTAGAGTCGATCACGTGCGAGTTTAGTGTTTTAGTTAAGTGCAGTAGAACATAAATTGTATGTATTTTGAGGGTTTTGCAGTATATTTATTTTCTATATATTTAATTATTTAATATAAATGTGTATATATATATTTCTCCTGTACTATTGTTTTGATTATTATATTCCATCGTTTAAAACTGTGTATTCTTGACCTCCGTGTGAAGAGAGACCACACACGAAACAACATAAGGTTCATAAGGTATATATATATAATATATATATATATTATATATATATAAATATATATATATATAAAAGGGTTATCCAGAGAAATGGGACCCAAAAGAAACCCCTGTAACTCTTAAAGTATAAGTCCTTTTATAAAATCATACGCATCATTCGAAAGAGGATAGTTACAAGTTTGTACAGGATTGTATAGGTTTTGACAATACAAGACAAGATAAGATACAAAACAAAATAAAAGTGTTAGTTAAAACTAACCCTTCAAGATGACTGCATGGACTGTGGAACAACTGCGTTTCATAACTGAGCAATATTATGAGCATGGAAGAAGTGTAGTTTCAGCTCTTAGAAGGTGATTTTGACATCTGAAAATTTGTCTTGAAAGATCTTTGAGCTGAAACTACACTTCTTCCATGCTCATAATATTGCTCAGTTATGAAACGCAGCTGTCCCACAGTCCATGCAGTCATCTTGAAGGGTTAGTTTTAACTAACACTTTTATTTTGTTTTGTATCTTATCTTGTCTTGTATTGTCAAAACCTATACAATCCTGTACAAACTTGTAACTATCCTCTTTCGAATCATGCGTATGATTTTATAAAAGGACTTATACTTTAAGAGTTACAGGGGTTTCTTTTGGGTCCCATTTCTCTGGATCACCCTATATATTCTTCGTTCAACTTGTGTATTTCTTATACTATTATTATTTTTTATTGCATATGTTCCTCGTTTAAACTGTGTATAGCATGAACTAATTTGATTGTGTATTTGAGGGGTCGCGCGTCTTACGGTACCTAAGCGCCACCACAGGCGAAAACGTGTTTTTGATGGATATCACTCTTTTCACCCTTCCTCTATCGCGTGGTTTGGGTTATAATGACCTTACGACACTAGAAGTATGGGGTGAATTTCACCATTAAGTACGTGAAAATAACAAGTGATGCACACCCACAGGGAATAATAAAAAGCTATTCCAAGGTGTTTTATGTATTGAACACTTCATCAGGGAATGAAGGAAGAAGGCAAGAAACAAAAAAAAATATGTATATGTATATATATACCGTATCTACATAGCGCAGACTAAAGAGATAAGAGGGATTAGCAAAATTTAACAAATACTGATTGAGAGGAAAAGTCAACGTAATATGACATGGTCCATTTTTTAGGTTCCCGAACTCTTATTGAAATTACTTACAAAATACAGTAGATTCCCCCTTCAACGGAACCTCCCCAAGACGAAAATCTCCAATAAACGGAAAATTAATTTCGATCTCAGAATTTTTTTTTTGGTGGGGGAAAACATTTCCGACTATACCTCATTGAACCTCACCTTAGTTCCGTGAGGTGATCTCTCTTAACACGAAGGTCAAGCTGGTGGTCCCGCCTCTAGGCCTGACTTGTTGAAGGAGCGAGTTGCTCTCTTGCGCTCTACACCGCACAAAGCCAGCTACACCCGGCTCATCTGGTACCGTCCTGAGCCAGGCATTTAGTCTTCTTTTGAAGACTTCAACTTTGACCCCTGTAACGTTTCTGAGGTCCTTTGGAAACTGGTTAAAAAGTCTTGGCCCCCTGATAATGAAGCTATTTCCTTTCAGTGTTCCTTTAATTTGGGAACACTACACATTCTGCCTTTCCTATTTTTCAGCGTTGTGTGGATAGTAATTGGGTTTAGTTTATTGAATTCAATTGAATTGAATAACCTTTATTAATAATAAAATAAATATATTTGTTTCAATTTACAATGACATGAATAACTGTGAAGCTCGACTATTTATTTTATTTAATTTGGCCCTTAAGCTTTAGACTTTACTGGGCTCTTATTAAAAATAAGCAGCTTGTTGTTATTAATTAATAATAAATACATAAATAAGTAAATAAGTATCATTAATAGTTAAAATATGTATTAATCTTAAATTATCACTACTGACATGACAAATGCAAGGTCACCATTGAAAGCACTATACCAATACCATACAAAGAAACCAATATTATACATTAGAGATAATAACTGAGCAATCCCAAGAAATGTGTTTTTAATACTAGATTACACACGAGAAATTAATAATTAGTAAACAATAGTAATGGATATTAATCCTAGATTTTTGTTAGTATGCCATTATTAATCGGATTTCAACTTGGTTTTAAGCAAATTTACAGTCACAATATTTTGTATATCGACATTTAAGTCATTCCATAGTTTCAATCCAATGAAAATGGGTAGTTTTTGAGATGAAGACAATCTAAATTGAGGTATAACAAGCTTTGATCTATTTCTGGTCTGTTACGAGTGGATTTCTTGATGAGTTTCAAAATATCTATTTACCCATTATAAATTAATGATTTTGTTCTTACACTTGCAAATAAAAATAAAATGTGCCAGTTTGGTTATATCAGTGAGCTTTAGTAGGTTTAGCTCTTTAAATAATGCACTAGAATGATAAAGGAAATCAGCATCAGATAATAATATTGCTCGTTTTTGGATGACAAAGATACCATTTAATGCGTTGTTAGCGGAGTTCCCCCAACCAAGGGTGCAGTACGTTTTCAGGAAGAACAAGAGTATGATAAAGAGTCAACAAAACTTGTTTAAGGACTACATTTCTAAGTTTAAACATTATAGCAACGCTCCTTGAAATCTTTTTCGCGATATAATTTATATGATCACTCCATTGCAAATTCTTATCTAGCATTACACCAAGAAATTTTTCACAGTACACTCCTTTATAGCGATTTCATTAACATTAAGTTCATCAAGATATACATTTTTTTATTAGTAAAAGTCATGAAATTTGTTTTACTGATATTTAGGAAGAGTTTATTGGTGGTCAACCATTTCATGACACTGATGAATTCTAAATTAAATATATTCTTAGCTGAATTAACATCTTTGCAAGAAAAAGAGACAGTTGTATCACCTGCAAACATTATGAAGTTCAGTATATCAGATGAACGTGGAAGGTCATTTATATGTAATAAAAATAACAGTGGACCAAGAACTGAGCCCTGTGGCACACCATGTTTGACAAGCGCTTTAGTTGAGCAAAACTTGTTTACTGATACAAAATGATATCTATTGGACAAATAACTTTTAAACCAATCACTGATTGCTCCTCCAAAGCCCTAACAATATAATTTATTAAGTAGAATATTATGGCCTATTACATCAAACGCCTTACTCAAATCTATAAATATTGATATCATTATTTCTTTGTTCTCTTTAGCTATATTTGCAATTTCCATAAGATTTAAAATAGCCATTTCCGTTGTTTTATTATTACGGAAGCCATATAGATTTGGAGATAATAAATTGTAGGATTCTAAATATCGCTGCATTCTGCTTTTTACAATTATTTCAAAAACTTTGCTGAACACAGATAATGAACACACCGGCCTGTAATTAATTTGTTGCTAGTGTAGGATCACCCCCTTTAAAAAGGGGGTGCTATACAACCAGGTTTTAGCATTGATTGGAATATTCCTTTGGAAATACTTTGAAAATTTTAGCCAAAGTTAGAGATATCTTATCTTTAACAAGTTTCAATATAGGCACAGGAATGTTATGAATGTTTGATACCAATTTTTTTATCATTTTCCATATATATAGATTATGGTGTACCTCTCTCTTCTTCTTTCCAGGGAGTACAGATTTAGTTTACGTAGTCTTTCCCAGTAGTTGAGTTCTTTGTAGCCATCAATCTTAGCTGCAAAATGTCTCCAAGTTTCTTCTAGTTTATTTGTGTCTTTGTTTTTATATGGGGACGTCAAGACTGAGCAGTATTCAAGGTTTTTTATGATCAGTGTTTTCATCAGAGGAATCATTACTTTCTTGTCCCTTCTTTTGAACGTTCTTAGTACCTGTCCCGCGACTCTTTTTGTTTTGTTTATTGCTGTCTAATTTTATGTCTCAAATTTCGCATCATCGGTCTTTATAGCCACAATATCGATCGCTTTCGTGCTTCTCTGAATTTTCTGTCTGTCTGGAGCATAATATGCAGTCTAAGTGCCTCATTTCTACCATATCTCAAGAGCTGAAATTTATCTGTGTTAAATGTCATGATGTTGTCTTCTGACCATTTGCATATTTTGTTCTTGTCCCTCTGCAAGGCCTCCAACTCTTTCGCATCGTTTGTTTGTTTGCTGATCTTTGTATCGTCTGCAAAGGATGTTACTATACTGTTGCTGTTTATTTCACTTTCTAGTGTCTCTGTCTGTTAGCATGATAATGAACAGGAGTGGGGCCAGTACTGTACCTTGTGGTACTGAGCTGCGTACTTCTGATTCTTACTTTGAATTTTGACGACCTGTAGACGTTCTCTGAGGAAATTGTAGATCCATTTTCCAACTTTGCCTTTTATTCCCATATGTTTCATTTTATGTGCTATTATATCGTGATCACATTTGTTGAAAGCTTTAGCAAAAATCCGTGTATATGACATCGTAATTTTCATTGTTTTGAAGTGCGTCTACGACAGCGGTTCTCAAACTTTTTCTTCTTCTGTGCCCCTTGAATTCTTCTACAGGATTTTCTGGATTTTCGAGAGATAAAGGATTTTTGCTTTCTTTACGACCGTGTGACTTGTGGCCGTTTGTTAATCGTATATAAACTTAAAATGGTTATATTTTCAGGACCCCTTCGCGTACCCCAGTTTGAGAGCCACTGGTCTAAGATATTGTTATAGTGCTCTATAAGTTGTGATAGGCATGACCTTCCTGATCGGAATCCGTGCTGATTTTCGCTGAACCTTTCTAGTGTCTCCAAGTAGTCATAGATTTTCTAACTATTCTTTAATTCATTAATTAATAATAAATAATAATAATATATATAATAATATATAATATAATAATAATTAATTAATAATAATATATAATATGATAATAATTAATTAATAATAATATATATAATAATGTATAATATGATAATAATAATTAATTAATAATAATTAATTAACAATAATATATATAATAATATATAATATAATAATAATTAATTAATAATATATAATATAATAATAATTAATTAATAATAATAACCACCAATTATTAATAATATTTCCGCGAGACTGTCACGTATGAACAGTGTGATTCAGCTTCGGAAGATGTAAGAGGTGTTTTTCCGTTTACGGATAGCCCTAAATTTCTATTAGACAGAAATGTTCCGCACTAATTATTCCGTCTAACAGAGAATTCAATGTATGTGGATGCATATTCTAGAATTTTCCTTCCAGTTGCGTCTTTAGCTTTCAACTGAAAAGAACATTTTACAATGTACATTTATATACTCGTACTTTGTAAATAATTTCAATAACAGATGAACTTATTCCCACTACACTCAAAGTAAAACCTTCTAAATTTAGAACTTTCAACTTCTTTTTGAGGGTGTATTCTTGGGGAAGGGGGAAGTTTTTCCTTCTTTCGGGTATCAAAGGTTCTTGTCAGATGATGCATAACTTCTTTAGATAGAAAAAATGATCTTCAAAACTTCTTTTTTGACCGATTTGAGACAATAAAAGATAATATTTCTATGTATTGCGGAAAGTCTTTGTTTTCTGTGCATTTATAACTGTAAGAGAATAAAGGACAATTCAATTCGTTATTAAAGATTTATTGTCACATTTAATTCTCACCTAATAACTAAATACGTGCTATTGTAGCACGCGTAATTGCGGCAAAATATTTTCAGCCCAATTTGTCCATATACCTTTCGTTGGAGCCATTACGCAGGGATCACTGAGTGATTAAACTTTCTTAATTTTTAATGAACTCAAACTTTCATACAAACTCTGAAAGGGGCACTGTTTCGTTACTGAAAATATAGGAAGAAATTCCTGAATAACACTTTACTTTGAGATTGTGTGGCCAGAGACAGAGGAGCAAGACAAAATTAAATTACATACTCACCAAACTACTATTACTACTACTAATAATAATAATAATAATAATAATAATAATAATATTATTATTATTATTATTATTATTATTATTATTATTATATTATTATTAAGAAGAAGAAGAAGAAATTATAAAAATGGTACTGGTATCATGACTATCATCTTTACAGATGTATAACCTGCTGAGAGGAAATCCGCATTCAACCTTCAACTTTGAAAGCACTCATCATCAGGAAATATTTTTGCCCGCTACATTTAATGTTTTTTAACGAAAATAAGACAAGGTAAAAAAAAAGGAAGTTATTAAAACCAAAATGGAAGTCGATGACGTAAACATTTGAAAGTATTTGAACTTCCATACAGAAATACTTTCCGTTTAGAAACATTTACTAACTGAGAGATCAATAATTTTTAATGGAACAGTAACTGGTGGGTACTAAGTCATCTTTCTTACCCTAACTTAGTGTCAAAGTTAGTGTTGTTCAAGTCTCAATAAACTATTCAGCTGTTCATGGTGAGTTTCATGTAGTTTCGTCACTGGAGATTAATAGAAGTTAATTTGATCATTGGCAAAAACACTCATGCAGTAAGCCCAGGTATCACCTGAAATATTCATGCTGCCAAAATCTTAACTCCTATTCAAACCTTTGTAGAACCTTAGTGTTTTCGCTCGAATTGTTCACTACGACGAAGGTCAGGCCGGTTGCCTCACCTTAGATCTACAGCTTAACGTCGAATCCGGACCACGACTCACCAGGGTAGACAGAAATTACGAAGTCCTCGCCTGCATTCGATCTCACAATCTCCCAATCAGCAAGCAGCTCAGATAGTGGGGTGGTTAACCAATAGATATGAGCCAAATCATGCACTTTTTGTTAAAAGCATGAAATTTGGCATATGAATACTTTAACCCATACTGAACATATTTTGATATGGAACCCAACTGGCTGCGCCCTCTGGTGGCCACAGGAGTGAAAAATAGTCTGTGGGATATTTCCGAAATGAGAGGAATTTTTGTGAAATGCATTAACCACTACTGTAGTCACATCAAATAACACAGGGCACATGTTATATACCAAATTGTAGCTATTTATATGGATATAAATAGCAAAATAAACAAAAAGTACCATATTTTTTATTCGGAAATTGTTTATTTCATCGTAAGATCATTTTATAATTATACAATGTTGAACATATAACCAATAAATCAAAATGAAAAACATGCCAAAATCTTCTGAAACTGGTACAAATTACTGGATAAAAATGATAAAGTCATATTAGCATGTCTTTATACTTTCCACAATTTTTAAATAAACACACCACTTACAATTGACAAAGAAAGATTGAAGAACTTGAAAAACAAATACTGTGATGTCACAACTCAAAGCGTGTATGTCAATGGTTCCAAAAGTACATGACATACTATGTAATTAAATGGGAACATATGTCATTACTCTTGGTAGCAATTCCCTGTGCATGCTCAAAGGGCAGTAAATTTGAGGCTAGCCTTAAAGTATTTACAATGACCACGACATCCCTTCTTGCAACCACAGTGTATGAGATCATAGCACATACCGTGTGCCTGACGAAGATTGGTCCAAACAGTCCTCCATCGACTTCCCTCTGTCTTTTCCCACCCCCACTTAGACGGGCTTGCTATACTAGGGCACTTGTCCTGGGCTTGGCCCCATACATGACCGGCCTGGTAAGCTGCGCGCATGGTGTGCTGCCTCAAAGATACTTGGGTTAGTGGGATGTTTTCCAAGGCACGTGTTTGTGTTGAGAATAGCTGCTGCCTGGCACCTTTGAGAGTGCACTGGTTCGAACGTACCAAAGGACAACAAACTTCTCTATAAGTGCCATATCGTTATCTGATATGTGGGATGGGGCAGAGGCTAATGCGTAAAATGTATCAGTGACCTCAGGAAATACACTCTATGTGTCCCAAGCTGACTTGGTGCCTTTCCTCATAAAGAATAACGTAGTATCACACCCTGTGAATGCGTGGAACACTAGTAGGGCCCGAGATTTCTGAGATCCTAGCTGTGCTGAGAGCTCATGTGCAGCGATATACCTAAAGCTTTTGCCGACCCCGAAAGCAACTCAAGCTTCAGTGATCGATAGTGTGTGTAGGTGGGCAATAACAAGAACCAGTACATCAGTATCATCAGTGCGAATGGTGAACGTGCGGGGTTTATGACGCACTGCATCGGCCATATGAACGAGGATGCGTGTATCAGTTTCCTCATGGGTGCAAGGCTCGACTAGTTCAGTATGCACTTCAGTAGATGTCAGAATCTGCTCCCCAAATGTAGAGTACACCATTTTTCCAGCCGTTTGGATCTGTGATGCTTGCTCTGGAAGAAGCAAGAACAGTTCATATTTATTCTCACTTACTCTGAGAAAACTCTGCCAGTTCCCTGGTATTTGTGAAGTAGGCAGTACTCTTCGGCGGATTCCAGATCCTCGTTTTTCTCTCAAACCTTCCTTCAGGCTGTCGGCTTTGTATATATCCCAGATGATGTTCACTCTACTTGCTGACTACAATTGTCGCATTATGTACGGTATAAATAACCTGTCGATATACTGCTGGAATGTTTTTGTTGTGCCTGGAGAGAGCATGTGAACAAGGACTCCTCCATCAATAACAACAGCTTCAACTTGGGGAGTGCCTTCCAGTGCATGGTCAAGACCTTCAACGTCGCATTTTGCGCAAAAATGTCATTCAAACTATAACTGTTTTTCACATTTTGCAGATATTTATTAATTTTTTGTCAGAAAGAAAAGCTGAAACAACATGATGGACTAGAATATTACAAATACTTTTGTAGTTAAAATATGACTGAATTCTGATATGTTCAGTTGCAATAGAGGGTACATTGTGGACTCTTATACAAGAATTTGGTAAAATTTCCTCAAAATCAATTAGTTCCTATTTTGACCACCAGGAGTCACTGAAGTTTGGGTTCCATATCCAAAAATACTTAGTATGGGTCAATGTATCTATATGTCAAGTTTCATGCTTTTAACAAAAAGTGCAAGATTTAAGTACTTAGCCGCCCCGTTAAACGTCTTAACCACTAAGCTACCCAAGGCACCCATCTATCTACCAACCAATTTTTTTGTATGTAAATATGATCAGCTGAGCTAGCTGAGCGCCACCTACCCTCAAATCCGAGGCTTGTGGATCCGTAATCAGCGTTGCTAACCACTACTCTCTCTCTCTCTCTCTCTCTCTCTCTCTCTCTCTATATATATATATATATATATATATGCGTGTGTGTGTGTGTGTGTTGGCGAAAGTAAATAGACACCTTCGGTTTTTCTCTGGTATTTGATCTGATAACAAAAGTCATTAACTATTAACAGGTTCATTAAATCAATATGCTTACAATTGTGTTGCTTTTCCTCTTTGGAATATGATGAGCTTTGCCATTTGTTCTCGAAGAGTCATCGTGGTATCTATTAATGTTTCTCAACCCTCTGTGTGTGTGTGTGTGTGTGTGTGTGTGTGTGTGTGTGTGTTAATTATTGCAAAGTACCAATTATAGGGAGTGTTAACTGCATTGTACCTTTAGAATTTTACTTATGAAGTTTAAACTAAGTTTCCTTTTCAAATTTATTTCTCTGTACAAAATATTAAAATAATTTTGAGCAGTTTTTCAGGTCGCAAAAATATTTGAATGTCTCTCCTCTAAATTCTTTCTTTTCCCGAGATATTATGATTAAGAACCGCAGAATGAATTCGTCCCGTAAAAGAATTAGTATTTATATAAAGAGAATTAATTGTTATCGAGCACGAACGAATTCGAATTCTCAAACTGAGCATATAGTATATCCGCATGCGCCGCACGAAGCAGCGGTAACCGTCTTGCCTTTAACGTCTGTGAAATAACTTTCGATGACGTTATATATTGCACCAATGGTGAAGATGACATCATCCTCGAATGTAACCAACCGAATTAAAAAGGTGCATCAAAAAATAATGTAAAGTTCACTCGCTTTCAGATGTCGTCATCGCGTATAGCGGCGCTCTGCAACAAAAATTAATAAATGAATAAATAAATACATGAAGAAATAAATAACAAATATATAAATAAGAAATAGCTGCCAGTGTACGCATAATTTAGCTTTTAAAGGTATTTTACACGCCATGTAATTTTGTTTCTCATGCAACGCGAACACCAAAAAGACAAAATCGTTACTAAATTGTGGTGTTTTGCCTAAACATATATACAGTATATATATGTGTGTGTGTGTGGTGTGTGGAGAGTGTGTGTGTGTGTGTGTGTGTGTGTGTGTGTGTATACGAGGATGCTGGAAATGATTTTGTTAAAATAATGGCCAGACTTCATTCTCCATCTTTCTCATGTCCACTGATACTTTTGATCATGGTGATTACCCAGTTCTCTTCATAGATGGGTTCTGTCAATCCATGGATGCAGAAACATCAAATAGGAAACCTGAATTTTGTAAGTCTAATAGCTGTAGAAGGATGCAAAATTATGTTGGAAACAAAGGACAAATGACCTCGCTCTCTCTCTCTCTCTCTCTCTCTCTCTTTCTCTCTCTTTATATATATATATAGAAACTTGGTTTCGCTTCGGCCCGAATTGTTCATTCTGACGAAGGTTTGTCACTCCACCTTAGACCTACAGTTTAACGTAGAATCCGAAGGGTCTCGACCCCGGCGCCGATGGATTCGTAGTCACTGATGCTAACCACTACACCACAGAGGCGCTATATATATATATTATATATATATATATATATATATATATATATATATAATATCCGGGTTATTTTGTACATTGTATTCGATAAAGTATGTTTAATTAGAAAAGAAATGCCTTGCTCTAGCACGCATATAACTCATCAGCCTTCGCCTATGTTAATCTTCTCATAATAATAATAATAATAATAATGAGCAGAAGTTTACTGCCTGCAAGTTTACTCACTCTTCCAAATAAGTTAATTTGAACGTTTTAGCAAGTTGCTTGCCTGAGTCGAACGAGATTTCGTGCATGAGCTACCGACTTTCTCGTTTCAGTCTACAAAATTAATCGATCTCACCTGTATAAACCTTAAATACGGTGTTATATATATATATATATTATATATATATATATGCGAAAGGAAAGAGAAACTTAGAGGCAAGCGGAGAAAAACAATGGCTTTTTAGAACAAAATGTTATTTCCGAAGCCTATATAAAAACTGAACCATTAAAATTAATGTGTATACATAAAATGTACTTAAAATTGGACATGATCACTTATATTTATGTCCTCACTAAAGTACAAATCTCAAACTTCCTCCGATTTGCCGTGTATTTATGATGGGTTGCATGTAGGCTAAGTGCATTGCGGCATGAAACATGGCAGTTAATTTTCTTTCCTGTATGATAATATGCACAATTTGGTTCATTTTTGCCATGCATGTTGCATGAGCAATATGGATCACGGTGACGACGTATTTGTTTAACCATTAGCTTCTATAGATATGCATAAAAAATAGTTTTATGTGGCCTTACACACATGACATGGAATAACAGAGCGAGAGAGAGAGAGAGAGAGAACTGTCATCCGCAATAAAAAGGTTTTATATTCATTTTAATAGGATATATATATATATATATATATATATTAGGGATGTACAAAAATTGACATCCGCGGATACGGATGTAGGTGCACATGCCGTTGCGGATATTCAGCTTTTATTACCTGGGGATGCGTTTGCGGGTGTGAAAAAATTGCGGATGTAGATATTTGTAATAGACCTAATATGGCAGTAATATATATATATATGTTACACACAGACTGTACATGGAACAAGGAACTGGGTTAATTAAATCCACTATAGTCCGAATAAATGATGGTAAATGGTAAATACTAAAGTTTTTCTTTTTCATAATGGATATCTATCATGAAACAAACGTGTTAAGTGCCTTGGAAAGTGGACACTCAAATTTGCCGGTTTAGGTTTAAGTTTTGGATTGCAGCTAAAAATACAATAGTTACCCTTTTTCTTTGATGTATTCAATCCGACGTAAATGCAACGAGTTTCTTGCGTATTAAGGGTCTGCATGTAGCTGTCTTAGGTCAGCTTTAAATCCTAGAACCTGTCCCAAAGCTGGGTCCTATCTGCTTAACATATTTGCTTAGTAGGTGACTGACTGCTAGTGACCCGTTGCCTACGTTGGGCTTCCATCAAGAAAAAGAAAACTTTAGTATTTGCCATTTACCATTAATTATTCGGATTATAGTGGATTTAATTATCCCAGAAGAGTTCCTTCTTCCATGCAGTCTGTGTGTAACATAAAAGTTTCTCAGGGGACCATTTTCAGTTGTAGTATATACGCTACTCAGATATATACTGTATATATGGGGAAATACCGATATTTGTAACATCCCTAATATATATATATATATATATATATATATATTATATTATATATATATATATATATATATATATATATATATATATGATACACACAGACAGTGCATGGAACAAGGAACTCTTCTGGGAAAATTAAATCCACTATAGTCCGAATAAGTAATGGTAAATGACAAATACCATATATATATATATATATATATCAGAGCTGGGCACCGCAAACTCAAAATCACTTCCGCAATCGCAAATCCGCAAACTCAAACCTTACCTTCCGCAACCGCAAATCCGCAAACTGCTTGCCATTTTTTGTGCCGCAAACGCAAATCCGCAAACGCAAACCATATTTCCAATTTTTACAGTGCTGGGCACTTCCGCAAACCGCAAATTCCGCAATTGCAATTTTAACTATAAAAAGTATCCAAAACATTAAAGAGGTATAAAAAGTTTTTATATCTTTTTAATGTTTAATGTTTTAGCCTTGTTTTTATTAAAAACAAGGCTAAATAATTTATTACAATAAATCACTATTGTAGAAGAAATAAAAATACTACATATATTGATATATTATATTGAACAAAAACACCTCCTGCAAGTAAATAGTAAATAAATTAAATAATAAGTTTAATCATTTGAATTTCATAAATTTTGAGACTTAGACACGTTGGCGGCCAGTGACAGCAGCGTCACAGCACTAGCGGGCTTGGCCAGTGGCCACGTGGGAAATTTGCGGAAAGATTTGCGTTTGCGGTCTTAGTTCCGCAACGCAAATTCACTAATTTCCAATGACTTTGCCGCAAACGCAAATCCGCAAACGAAAAACATACTTCCGCAATTGCGGAATTTGCGGTTTGCGGAAGTGCCCAGCTCTGATATATATATATATATATATATATATATATATATATGGGAAAATACCAAGCATTCTGAAAACAGCAAACATTTTCCCTATATATGCTATATATGATATAAAGGAGGAGATAGCTCAAGCAAAGAACTATAAACCAGTGTCACTGACGTCCCATCTCACCAAAGTATTTGAAAGAATAGTTAGAGAGAAAATCTATGACTTCTTGGAGACACTGGAAAGATTCAATGAGAACCAGCACGGATTTCGATGAGGAAGATCATGCCTATCACAACTAATAGAGCACTATAACAATATCCTAGACGCACTTGAAAACAATGAAAACTACGATGTCATATACATGGATTTTGGTAAAGTGTTCGACAAATATGATCAATGATCATGGTATAGTACAACGGTTCTCAAACTTTTTCTTCTTTGTACCTTTTGAAGTCTTTCACGGGATTTTCTGGATTTTCGAGAGAGATAGAAGATTTTTACTTTCTTTACGACCGTGTGACTTGTGGCCGTTTGTTAATCGTATATAAAATTAAAAGGGTTACATTTTCAGGACCCCTTCGCGTACCCCCTAATATTCTTCGCGTACTCCAGTTTAAGAACGTCTGGTATAATATCACATAAAATAAAACATATGGGAATAATAGCCAAAGTGGGAAAATGGATCTACAATTTCCTCAGAGAACGTGCGCAGGTCTTAAATATCCAAGGTACAGTATATCATCATCAGAATCTGAAGTACGCAGCTCAGTACCACAAGGTACAGTATTAGCCTCACTCCAATTCATTATAACGCTAACAGACATAGACAATGAAATAAGTCAAATAACTAACAACAGCATAGTAACATCCTTTGCAGACGATACAAAGTTCAACAGAAAAATCAGTGATGCAAAAAAGGTGGACGCCCTACAGAAGGACACAGATAGTCTATGCAAATGGTCAGAAAACAACAACATGAAATTTAACACCGAGAAATTTCAGCTCTTGAGATATAGAAGAAATGAGGGACTTGAACAAACAGCATATTATGCCCCAGATAGACAGGAAATTCAGAGAATTTGAGGAGAGCACGCAGTACCAGACTTTCGACACATTCTCATTCTTTTTCTGTCCAACTCTCTAACGCAAGGGTTAATCGGTATTTTCAATCTTTCATATACTCAACCGGTGAATTCTGGAACAATTTTCCTCACCTCATCTTTCCTCCTGTCTTTAGGCTGACCATACGTACCGTTTTGTATGGGTTTTTGTATGGGTTCTGTCACTGAAGAATAATTGTAAGCTCAATATGTTTATGTACTTACTTTTTCATGAATACAGAATATTACATAACCCCCGTCCCTTTTTTGCCATCCCAATGTCCCGTTTTTGTCTCAAGGAAATATGGTCAGCCTAGCTTGTCTTTGACTTCCACTCTTTCAATTGCAGAGTATCCAGCCATCTCAAGGAAATATGGTCAGCCTAGCTGTCTTTGACTTCCACTCTTTCAATTGCAGAGTATCCAGCCATCTCGAAAACACTGGACCTTGATTTTGGCTCTCTTCTTCTGCTCTCTCTTCTTCTCTCTCTTCTTCACTCTACCTCTCTCTTTCTCACTTCTTTCTCTCTCGAACTCTTCCTCCGTTTTTCTTCTTTTTTTTTCATTAATTACATTACATTTTTTATGAAATAACTGACATTATTTTTACTTTAATTTAGTATAAATTAAAGTAATTAATATTTCGCGACCAGTACTGAAAATACTGAAAACCATTGAAAGAGTATTATGCAGTGCGATTTCGAGATGAATATCAGCATACCCGCTACATAAAGAATTTTGTACAAAACGCATGAAATTACAATGACATTATCATTTTATGTCGTCAGTATTCACAGATGAAACAATATCAAATATGAAGGCATAAATTATATATATAGATACTACCCGTGTGCACGTTTAGCCTGTGCAGTTGCTTTTAGGAAAGAGAGATGCGGTTTGTATCTACAGTACTCACGCGGATATCCCTGATTCACTCCGACGTGAATCGAGTTAACCGTGATTTACTAATTGTGACCAATGTACATTTATCCGTGATCATGACATCGAGTTAACAGTAATTTAGCGCGATGTTTACATTCACGGCTCGCCTCCCGCCAGCCCAGAAAACATAGTACAATACTGTATGTGGCGGCGCACGAGGTGGGAGGTCAGTCAGTGATGGCGGGCAGCAGTGGCTGCACCATTCACCCACCGGCAGGGTATACTAAGTTAACCGTGAAATCGGGTTATTCGTGATCATGTACCGGCCCTCAATCACGAATAACTGAGTGAGTATTTTATACGATTAGAAAACTCGTAATATGTTGCTAAATTCACTACATAATAAGGAAATAGTTGCGTGTATATAACCTCTAAATTTATTTCTCCAATTTTATTTTCTCTTTTCATTATTTTATACATGTTCTTCACCTGAACATGTTTTTCTTTAACTTTTTTCTGCCTTTGACAACTATTGTAGGTAAACCAAACGAAGTTGTTTTGACAACAGTCTGTTTGTCTGTTTGGGGCTTTAGAAGTTCCAGTTTAATAGTGCGTATGTACCGGACAGTCAATTGTTAGCAGACTAGAAAAATAGTTGTTTTGCATTCGATTTTGGAATGCGTTTTCAGGATTTTCGAATTTCGTTCTCGCTTTGTCTCGTTTCAATAGAGATGTTAATTTTTTTATTATACGAGTACCATTTGTTTTCCCTTTCTGCACTCTCTCTCTCTCTCTCTCTCTCTCTCTCTCTCTCTCTCTCTCTCTCTCTCTCTCTCCTTTTCTCTTTGTGCACACACAAACACACACGTGCGCATCACCCCATAAGCGAAGTACCGACTTTTTTAAATCTATATATCTAAAAAATTAGTTAACCTAACCTAACTTAATTAACTTAACCTAACATTAGTGTCATCGAACCGAGAAGTGTGTCTGGACGCAATTGCACTCTCGAAGGCTATTTTCTGTTCTCTAAATAGTGGGGGTATTAGCTATCCTAACCTAATCTAAATTAATTTTAACTGATCTAATCTAGCGAACCGACCTTATCAGGACCAACATATATATATATATATATATATATATATATATATATATATATCATCATCATCATCATCCGCCGGCGACTGCCGACAAGTCGGAGAGAATAGGAAAGTGGTGAAAGATGAAAAGAAGTAAAAGAAGAACGCTTACAAACCATGCAAACACAGTCTTAACTCAAACACTGTCATACCATGCAAACTACAGACATGCAAGTAAAGAAAAGATAAGAAAAGAACAAAAAAAAAAGTATGAAGAGTATAACAAAAGGTGGGTTAGTTTACGCTACGAGCTACATCTAAGTTCGTGTTAGTCTAATTTTTTTTTTTAATATAAATATAATTTTATTGCTGGCACGTCACAAGCTGGCATTAATCGCCAACAGACTCAAACCTCGCCCATTACCTCCAGAGCTCCTGTTGCTAATTGTTTTATTATTTTAAATGACGTTAATATTTTTAAAATGCTTATCTAAACGGTTTTTAAACATATTAACGGGGCGAGAGTTCACGACGGACGCGGGAAGATTATTCCATTTATCAATTACTTTAAACTTAAAAAAGTTTTTAGCGATGTTAGTAATGAAACGTCTGCCACGTAATTTAAATCCGTTATTACGAGTATTGCTATTATCGAAAATGAACAAATTTGTCAAAATTTACGTTATCGATTTTATTAACGATTTTGAAAACTTCAATAAACTCCCCCCCCCCCCACCCTTAATCTCCTAGTTTTGAGTGAATGCGAGTCTAACTCTTTAATTCTATCTTCGTAAGACTTGTTGCGTAGTGACGGAATTAGTTTCGTGGCGCGTCGCTGAACCCTTTCCAAGATATCAAAATCCTCACGCAAATACGGTCACCAAAACTGAACGGCATATTCTAAGTGAAGCCTGACTAGGGACTTGTAAAGGGGCAATATAATATTCTTCGATTTAAATTCGAAATTACGCGCTATGAAGCCTAACATCCCATTAGCTTTTGCGCAAGACTCCAGACACTATTCATAACTTTTAAATCCTTAGATACGCATACGCCTAAATCTACTTCCTCGTCAACGCTCTCTAACTGTCTAGTGTCCATCGTGTACGTGTAATTATTGTTACGAGAGCCTATATATAACACTTTACATTTGTCTACGTTAAATTGCATCTGCCACTTATCCGTCCACTCCACGATCCTATTTACATCGTCTTGGAGCCTATTTCTATCGTCCACGTCAAGAACTTTACCGCCTATTTTATTATCGTCCGCGAATTTTGACACGTGACTGGTCAATAGGGCGGATCGAAAATGAGGTTTTTAAACTTTTTTTCGAAATTCAAATATGGCTAGTGCGGAAAATATGTGGGTGCTATAGATAATGACTGTGCATAAATATTAGTCCTGCGAAATTATATCTTCAGGTGCCACAAAGCCGTCGAAAAAAGTGAAATATAATGATTTTCTTATATTCTGCATTAGTACAATAACTGAAACTTACTTGTTATTATTATATATTAAGTGTTCCAATTACCAAAATAGTTACTGAATTACGCAGCTCTTAGTTTATTTAGATCAATGTTCTTTTGATTAATGATCTAAATAATCCAGAACTCACCACGAGGAGGTGGCTGCGTGTCGAGCTCCACCCATGCCCTCCCAACCACCCATCCTTGCGCATGTTTTTTTCTATTAACGTTTTATTTAAACTTTATATTCAGCTTTACTTTCGAATGATGGCATTTTTTTACGTGACTGAAGTGTTGATCTTATGAAGCCATCTCGCGCGTTCAATCCAAATACTTTTGATGATGCTTCAGTCACTAATTTTACCATTCTTTCTACTACTTGTGTATGACAAGGGAATTTCTCGAATGGAGGGGTACTCTTGTTTTCTATGAATTCTTCAATCTCATTTTCTGTCAGGTGTCTTGTCACAGGTGGTTCAGTGACAATGCATTTTTGCCAATTAATTAAATCAGTATAATCACTAGCTTCAAATTGAATAACAGGTACTGTGAAACGCCTCACAACTTTTTCCTTGTTTGTTTGCCTTGCTTTCTTTATTCGCCTCCACGCTAATTCTCTTATGGCGCTGCGGTCATCATGAATCATTGATGCTAGAATATTTTCTGGATTTGCAAAACATGCATTTCTTTGTATGACAGGGTTTACAATATCCTTTACTTCGTCATTCAGTGTCTTGTTAGTTCAATAGTTTTGAAACATGTTTTGAGCCATTGACAAAAAGACGACTTTGCTTTTATAGAAAACCACATTGGGATGTAGACCTTCATTATAAAAGAAGCAATGTTCATGAGGTTCTCAGATGGATACAGTTGAAACGTATAGACGAAGCAAACGATTTGCTGTAGTCAGCCATCGTGAATGTGCCATTTTGCCTGGACTACGATGAGCAAGATCTGGAGAGCAATATCCCTTGTTATGGCCTGATGAATATCAATAGATATTTTTGTCGGTGCTAAGATCTTCACAGTCTACAGTTGGTTCCTCAGCATCAATCCTTTCAAACTCGACAATAGGAAGACTCTCACAGTCTCTAATTCCCTGCCAATAGGACCGGTGAATCCGCGGGGGCCAGATGTTTTTCCATCCAGCTTTGCAAACTAAATGGCATAATGGCAATTCATTGGCATGGAGCTGGCACACTAAATGTTGAACTGGCTTCTTCAGCTTCAATTCTATAAGCCTCTATAACGCCTCCCTTTTCTCCAGTGTTGACTGCTGCACCATCGCATCCAATGGCAACAAGGTTTTCAGGTTCATGTCATTATTTCCAATATACTCAAACATTCCTTTACATATTTCTTCAGCTGATCCAGAATTCACAGAATAATGGCCCAAATAATCTGAACCAGGTTCTCTCACTAAAGTGATATGTTCTTCTGTTACCTTCTTCTGATATACTTTGGACTCTTTTTTTCTTGGAAGAGTGTAGAATCTTTTCGACCATCAAAATAGATTCCTCTGATTGGGACCTGATTTTGATCTTTCATAATTTCTGATCTCTTCTTTTGTCTTGTCTCTTCTGATTTTACTCCTATCCACTACTTCAGATGTATTGTCAATAGAAACTTCTCCAATATCTTGCAATACTGCACTAACAATGAATGCTGCAGCTCGGTCTGAAACTGCAGTCCTGTCACAAGCAGTAGCCACTGAAGGTAGATTTGTAGTTTTCCTTTTCTTGAATAATTGTTCTTCAGGTTGTTCGAGCTTTCTCTTCGACTAACTGGCTCTGGAAATGTATCGTCTGATATTTCGCCAGATTCACTTTCACTATTTGATGTCGATGATGATAATTCAACATTTGTATCCTGCAATTTCTCCTGTGAAGATTCTTTGGTGAGCCTCACAGCTTCTTTTGCTTTCTTAGCAACGTAGATGCTTTTTTCTTTGAGAGTGTAATATCTACTCTATCAATAAACAGTTTTCTTTCACTCCTTTGATCTAAGAGGAACGTCACTTCTTCCTTTGGAACCGTTTTTTCTTTGGGACAAGAACATTGTGTTAGTACTTTGCACTTGCACGCTGCAATGTCAAAAAGTTTCGTGGTGCTTCTTTTTTGAACATATCAATCTTTGCTTTGTAAGCTTCAGAATTTTTTCTGCTTTGGTATGGCTTCATAATGACACGATACTTTTCGTGGTAGCTTCTGAACATTGTTTCAATTCGCCTGTCTGACAGAATTGGGACGGAAGCACTTTCCCAAATGTTTTCAATTTATCAACAACTTGTTCTAATATTTGAGATATTGAAGGATCTTTATTAGTATTCTGTTTCAAATCGTTTCTTACAACAAGTAATATTTAAAAACTCCTTCGTATGTAGGAAGATTCCTGTGCCACAAATCTTCCCCCATACCAAACATGGGGCACTCAGTTGAGGCCCTGGTTGATTTTGCACAAACTCGAGACATTTTGAAAGTATACAAATCTGAAAAAGAAAGAGCTAATATCAATTATACGTTAATTTCAGTTAATAGTACATGGCAAACTTAGGGCAACACAATACAGAAATGCAAAATATATAAGAAATATAGTTTAGACTATCTGAGTAACGCCAACAACAGAACACCCTCCTGCTACGAGAGCGACAGCTACACTGAACCGAGGTACTCACGTGACAGCTGAGTGAGCTGACTATAGAAAACTGTTTTTAGAGAATAGAAACTTTTTTTAAAGGTTGACTGAGCTATTTTTATACAAGTGTGAATAAATTCTTGTCTATTGTGCATCGTGAACTCTTCTGTAATTATTGGTTAAAATCTGCTTTTTTCAATTTTTTTCAATATTGAAGGTCATTGTGGCACCTGAAGATATTAATGTTATGATTTTAAATTTATACCAGCTTATTTCCTCACTACTCCACACATTTTCCACACTAGCCAATTTGAAAATTCGAAAAATGAGTTTTTCACTCCGCCCTACTGGTCAATGACCCAGATCATATGTTTCAGTTCTTCTATGACACCTTATTCCATATTTTTAATATTTGCTTTCCTTTAAGGAGAAAAACAGTTTCGCCCAAAAGTGTCGCAAATCCATGGATCACTCCAGGATTATCACTTCAATAAAGAACAGAGATAAATTATTCAAAATTGCAATTGCAGAGCAAAATTCCTAAAATACAATATACTCAATACAGAAACAAATTAACTAAAATAATCAAAATTGCAAAATATAACTATGATAACAATCAATTTTCCAAACATAAAGGAGACATGAAAAACACTTGGACAACCATAAACAATCTTCTCGGAAAACAAATTAAGAAAAATTCAATAGAGAAATTAAATGATGGTAATAAAGAAATCACTGATGATACTGCTATTGCAGACTCTTTAAATGCACATTTTACTTCAATAGCGGATAAGCTTCGCTCACAATTAATAAATAATGATCACTCACCTCTAGAATATATGCCACCCAGTCCACTAAATTAATTTTCTTTTGTTCCTGCTACCTCTACTGAGGTCCAGAATATTATTGGTAAATTAAAAAATACAAAACATAACATTCATAACATTCCTGTACCCAGGCCCGGATCTAGAAGAATGGGGGCCCGTGGCTAATATTTTTTTTGGGGGCCCCCTTGGCTACAATTTTTATTGTATAAGGATTATAAGCTTTGTTTACGAGGAAAATTAAAGGTTTTCAGAACAAACATATTACTTTACTTTATTTATTTAGTTTTCAGAACAAACATATTACTTTACAAATATTTTACTTTATTTTACATATTATATTTTCCTGAATTAATAATTTTATACACACCTACCTACTGATTATGAGCTGGCAACCGATTGAACCGACGAGCCTTTTTTGTGCAAATTCATTAATAATATTTCGAAAATCGACTTCTTTGGCCAGAGCATGTTCAACACAGAGAATTGCCAGTGACTGTAATCGCTTTTGCTTCATTGTTGAACGTGTGCAACATTTCAGTCGCTTTAACTTAGAAAAACTCCGTTCGCCGGTACAATTGGTCACCATCAATGACAAGTACATTCTGTATGCATTTAAGACATTGGGGAAAACTTCTCCAAATTTGGAGGCCCCCCTCAAATGCGGGGCCCGTGGCTGCAGCCCACATAGCCCACCCCTAGATCCGGGTCTGCCTGTACCTATATTGAAACTTGTTAAAGATAAGATATCTCTAACTTTGGCTAAAATTATCAATCAAAGTATTTCCAAAGGAATATTCCCATCAATGCTAAAAACTGGTTGTATAACACTCCTTTTAAAAGGGGGTGATCCTACACTAGCGACAAATTACAGGCCGGTGTGTTCATTATCTGTGTTCAGCAAAGTTTTCGAAAAAATTGTAAAAAGTAGAATGCAGCGATATTTAGAATCCTACAATTTATTATCTCCAAATCAATATGGCTTCCGTAATAATAAAACAACGAAATGGCTATTTTAAATCTATGGAAATGTAAATACAGCTAAGGAGAACAAAGAAATAATGATATCAATATTTATGGATTTGAGTAAGGCGTTTGATGTAATAGACCATAATATTCTACTTAATAAATTGCATTGTTACGGCTTTAGAGGAGCAACCAGTGATTGGTTTAAAAGTTATTTGTCCAATAGATATTATTTTGTATCAGTAAATAAGGTTTGCTCAACTAAAGCGCTTGTCAAACATGGTGTGCCACAGGGCTCAGTTCTTGGTCCACTGTTATTTTTATTATATATAAATGACCTTCCACGTTCATCTGATATACTGAACTTCATACTGTTTGCAAATGATACAACTCTCTCTTTTTCTTGCAAAGATGTTAATTCAGCTAAGAATATATTTCATTCAGAATTCATCAGTGTAATGAAATGGTTGACCACCAATAAACTCTTCCTAAATACCAGTAAAACAAATTTCATGATTTTTACTAATAAAAGAAATGTATATCTTGATGAACTTAATGTTAATGAAATCGCCATAAAGGAGTGTACTGTAACAAAATTTCTTGGTGTAATGCTAGATAAGAATTTGCAATGGAGTGATCATGTAAATTATATCGCGAAAAAGATTTCAAGGAGCGTTGCTATAATGTTTAAACTTAGAAATGTAGTCCCTAAACAAGTTTTATTGACTCTTTATCAATCTTGTTCTTCCTTATATAACATACTGCACCCTTGTTTGGGGAAACTCCACTAACAACGCATTAATGGTATTTGTCATCCGAAAACGAGCAATAAGGTTATTATCTGATGCTGATTTCCTTGATCACTCTAGTGCATTATTTAAAGAGCTAAACCTACTAAAGCTTAACGATATAACCAAACTCGCACATTTTATTTTTATTTACAAGTGTAAGAGCAAAATCATTAATTTGCAATGGGTAAATAGATATTTTGTAACTCATCAAGAAATCCACTTAGTAGGGCAGCTAAACAAGTTGAAGTGGACAATCCGGACAAAAGCACCAAACTTTCCCTACTTGTATATTTTGGACCAACAATTAAAAATATCCCCGGAACCACCTTCAGAGACCATTACTTGGCCGCCATATTGGATTTCAAGATGGCCGCCATAGACAAAATGGAATTTCTGATATAAGTTTCAATAGAGAATTCCCTTGGCATGTTTGGCATCAAACTATATGTTTTTTGGCATGATCAGATCAATAAAACAACTTTTAAGCTGATCAGAAGTATGTTTACTGCAGAAATCACACTTCGTACAACATATACAGTGAAAATCGTGAATATTTTAACACAAAAACCATGTTCAAGAAAACCATGTTTAAGAAAAATCAACGAAACTATAACAATTGAAGATTTCACCCACCAAAAAGTAGACCTTTAGCTCTATAACTGAATGTGGGAGAGGAAAATTGGCAAAATATGTGCATTTTAAAAAATGAAATTCTACAAAGGTCAAAATGCTACCCTTTCATATTTGCACAATTTTCATGCATTATTCGTGGTTCTATAGAAAACTTGTATTAACAACATTTGTAGAGTAAGGGCAGGGCTATTAAATGGGCACCATAAAATGGAAATATCTTGGCATTTAGCATTGCAATGCCTACTGTCCCAACTCACCCCCTGTCCCGAACTGTCCCAACTCACCCCGCTCGACGCTATATGTTAAACTGCACAGTTGCAGCTACACAGTTCTGTACACTTCCACCTGGCCTTCTTGCAAGCACACCTGGTGCCACATCCACTCTTGCTCTTGCAGCCGCATTTGACCAATTCGCTGCAAGCTTTAGATGCTACTGGTCTTGTGGTCCAAACTGGTGTCCATGACTGGGACTCTTCGCTAAAGGTCCATCCCCATCCTTCAGGAGTTGGAAGATTCTGTTCACTTCTCTCACAGGTCGACCATATTCCTCCCTGGTATGTGACCCTCCTGGTGTGTTGGAGAAGAGCATCCTGAGTTGGTGGGATAGTCTCCATAGCTTTTCCCTTCTGACAGAACATGACCTTTCTTGCCTCATCTACACGTTCAATGTCACTGGTGTTGTCATAGAGGACAACTGTGTACCGTTCAAGAAGCTTGAAGTGGGGAGTTTCGGCGTCAACATCTGCAAATGGATTTCGTGCCATGAATGTGAATGCTTGTGTTACCTCAGGGTAATGGTGCCATGCTGCCCATGCCGTATTCTTGCCCCTTCCGTAAAAGGATGATGTTGTATCACATCCCGTGAAGCAGTGAAACAGTGGTAGGGATGTGCATCTCTCTTCACCCAAAGAGGCACAGATTGTGTTAATATGATGGTAAGTGAAGTTTTTCCCAGTGCCAAAACCAACCCAAATATTTACTTCAGATCTTATGGACGTCAAGTGATGGAATTTTCCTATTAGAATGACAATAACATCCGTGTCTACAGTTCTGATCATGCAGTTAATGTGCCCTTCCTTTATTGCATCTTGAAGATGAATGAACAGTCTAGTGTCTGCCTCCTCATGGTCGCATCTTGGCATTGTGCGGTCGGCCCCATTGATGATGACTTCAGGTCCTGATGTAATAACAACTTCTTTGTTGTTAGGAACTTCCATTGCAGCAACCTTGTCTGATAGGAAAGCGAACAGTTCTTGCTTGTTTCTAGAGTCTCGAAGGAAGTCATGCCAATTTAGGGGTAATTTGGTTTTTCCTTCAACCTTTCTTCTGATTCCTTTTCCCCGTTTTTCTCTGGTAGTCTCTTTTAAGGTGCTTGCAGTGTAGGTATCCCAGACGATGTCAATTCGCTGGCAAGTTTCTAACTGTTTGATGAGATAAGGGACGAATACACGATCTGCATACTCTTCAAAGTTGGTAACACCTGCAGTAGACAGCAAATGGACGATGGCAGCTCCATCAAGAAGTTTCACATCAAAAGGATCTGGAGGGTTGTCCTTGTTTTCAAATGTAATGATTTTCAGTAGGTCAGACTTTTTCCCAAACCGCAATTTCCCACCATCAGATAGGGAAGAAGGAAAGGGGTGATTCTCGTGTTGGAAGAATGCATCCATGTCACTATGCCGATGTTGCATAACAATATACAGATGAGAGAATAGAGCAACATCGTTCTTCAGTAGTTGGATTCCCCCAACATTCCGTACCTGAGATTTCGGCCGAGGACATCTGAAGAGGGCAAGCGAGTTCTTCTTGATCGGTGTATGAATTGACCTTGTACAATCTGTGACAACTTCTTTGTAGTATCGGCTATATTGCTCCTTACCAAATCCTTTATAGTTCTCACTGTATGTACCACAGATTCATCCATGACATTCCTTGTGTCTAAGGCCAGTAACTCATTCCCATTATCACAAAATGGATTTCCCATATCACGGAAGACTTCAACGAGATTAGAAACATGATCCTTGAATCTTCTCTGTGTAGATAGTCCTTCTTCGTGGTGGAAGTTGTTGTCTTCAGTTTCTGGAAGGTTTTCGTCTTCATATTCAGTAATCAATCTGGCTTGTTCTGGCCCTGCTACCATCCACTTCTTGAATGCCACTGGATTCTCAGTCAGACCCACCGCGCCTCCTGAACCTTTGACTTTCTCATTGTTTTGTTCATGCGCTTGGTCTAAAGGCATGGCTGAGAATCTCTTCATGGTCTTGTGTACTACCCAGTGTCCATTTCGTGAAAACTCATTCATAACTGGCTGAGGGAGATTCTTCATGTCCCGGATGTGGAGTGGAAGCCAACGTGCGTAATTCTGGTGGTCAAGAGCAAAGAACCAGGGAACTACTTTCTTCAAGCTTTCTACATACAATGGAAAGTCTCCTGCACGATGTGATCGTATGAATATGAGGCCGTCTATCTCCATCTGAAGAATTGTCTCCCAGTATTGGAATGTTGGACTGACCTGAACCATCTTTTTCTTCCACTCTTCCTTTGTCTTGTCATCATAGGGACCAACAGTTTCCATAAAGGCTTCATGCTGCAGCTTTGCCAATGTCAAAGCTGTTACCTGGTGAGCATGTCTGGTTCTTGTAGGATGAGAGGCTTCAAGAAATGAGTCAACAGTTCCTGCCGAAGCAATGCCTGCTTGTGTCAAGGCATTTGTCCACCCAGATCCCTCTAGATAATCTCCATACGTTCTCCACATGGCCATCTCATGTAGACCTCCAAACATGACGATGACCTTGTCTTCTCCGTGGGTGTCTGGCCACTTCCACTGAATGAATTTACCAAGGGCATATAGGGGTGTATCGAATGCAACAACTGGTATTTGCCCGGGGTTAAGGAATTCAGTAGCAGACCGAACATTCATTCCATGCTTGATCATCGCTGGAGTAGCGGCCTTTTCATGGAATAAGGGAAGGAGGTAGGAAAGGGTTTTCATTTGATCTTCATCTTGTTCTTGCCTTGTAGCGTGGTATGCTGATCATGATATAACATCACCCTTCCCTATCGTGTCTTTCTCCAAGATCCTGAACGCTTCTTTCATCCACTCCTTTTCCTGGAAACATGCTTCATGGTAGTGTCCTCAATAGGGTCAGACACATTAGACAACTTCAGGACTTCTACCTTGGTTTTGTCCATTGCAACAGCTGGTACAATTGAGTAGGACATGAGTAACTCCAAGTCCTTTGAACCTAGAGAAGGGTAGCACAAGATCACCTTGTTTGGTTCCACAGTTTGAGACAGTTGGGAACTGAAACAGACTAATCCCTGTACCATGAAATGATCCAACGGCAGTTGTACTAGATGGGTTGTAATCCAGATTGTCAAGTGCCCCAACAATAAATGGTCCATGACGAAACTGAGCTGGTACAACCACTCCTTTGGTCTTGAAGTTCTGGCACACTGCTGTTGCAAGTTGGCTTTCGACTTGAAGAATTCGGTCATAACTCACACTGAGACCCAATTCATATAGTTGTGTAATTAATGATTTTGACCGAATTTCAGTATGAATTTTCAGACCAAGATACAGAGGCAATGGTGGTTCTCTTTCCAAAGAATGGCGAACCTTAGATGATGATGTATGCTTGTTCCTAAAATTAAAAAGGATAAGTTGCGAGACAGTGAGAGTTGCAGGGGAGTCTTCTGGTGTTTGGTCCTTCACGTCAGCACCATTTGTGATCATAGATATAAGGGTTTTCAAGGTTGTAGGTACCGATTCCTGTTGACAACCAGATGGAAAGGCACCTGCAAACTTGAATCCACTAAAGTTGACGATTTCCTTGCGTATGATTCTAGCAGCTTTTGCAAGAATCATAGTATCTCCTTCAAAATTCTGTCTATTTGTCTCTCTGAGCATTTCCTGAATTCCCTGCTGTAAAACTAAGATTTTGTTCTTGCCATCACTCACTTCCTGGGCATATGGGAAATACTCCAGAATCTTCTCTCTGAATCGTCCTCTGTTCATTTCCTTATTAATACCTAAGTCCCGAAGTCTTTTTTGATACAGATCAAATAGCACAGAAAACTTCATTTGAAAGATTCCTTCTTCCACGCAATTTTCTACATGATTAACGACCTCAACTATTGCCTTTGCTTTCATCAAGTTTCTTCATAGCCTTCTTCCTTGCTCTGTTTTTGTCTCAAAAGTGAGCGGTAACGGTTCCGATAAAATGTCAAGCATTGCAGATGATACTTGGCTTCAATGGCCATGAGATCACCACCTCCTATTCTAGACATTAGTTCTGTGTCACTGAGTTCTGTAGCCATCATTCGTAAATTGACGTCAGCGCCAAATGTACTGAATTCGTGAAGATGCCCATGTGTTTGTTGACAAAACACACAAGTTGCTTTGTCCATAGGATGCCGCTGAACCCGCTTCCCCGTAGATGAACTGGTTTCACCTTCATCCGCCCTTTCTCTCTTTTTGTAGCCCTTTCAAGCTTTTCTTTACTAAATTTAACATGGCATGACTTGTGCCACACAGCTTTATTCTGAACCAGATCTTCAACAGTCACCTCTTCATTGAAAAGAAGAGGAACTGGTAGTCTTCCAAGATTCTTGAATGCGTTGACATTCTCCATAAATGTTGCATATGCTTCAGTTTTTTTACCACTCACAGCATTGAGTGGACATTTAAGAGTCTCACCTTTGCTCTCTTGACAAACCATGCATTTGCTCCAATCCATGTTCACAAATCACCTGCAAAACAGAAAAGCACATATTATATAGTTATATTATTAAATATTTTACATTAAATAAACATTTAAGGGTAATTCTGATTATTTTATAGCAATCCTGGCATCGAAATATGTAGGTTTAGGGACTATTTATTTACAATTACTCCTCACAATAGTTTGTTGATTTCTAGCTGGCAGCCATCTTGGATTTCCAAAATGGCAGCCAAGATAGGGTTGTGCGTCTTGGTTCCGCGGAAAAATTGGTAGCTAAGGTCCTGAACAACATTTGAGCCAAGTTTGGTGCTTTTGTCCAGAATGTCCACTTACTTCAAAAATCAGGGTCTAAGCTACTGCACTAACTCGTATCAGACCAGAAATAGAGCAAAGCTTGTTATACCTCAATTTAGATTGGCTTCATCTCAAAAACTACCCATTTTCATTGGATTGAAACTATGGAATGACTTGCATGCCAATATAAAAAATATTGCGAATGTAAATTTGTTTAAAACCAAGTTGAAATCCCGATTAATAATGGGATACTAACAAAAATCTTGGATTAATGTCCACTAATAATGTTTAATATTGTCCATTAATATTGTTTAAGATTGAAATACAGGTTTTAACTATTAATAATACTTATTTACTTATTTATTTATTTATTATTATTAATTTATAACAGCTAGCTGCTTATTTTTAATAAGAGCCCAGTAAAGCCTAAAGCTTAAGGGCCAGATTAAATAAAAAAAAATAAATAGTCGAGCTTCACAATTATTCATGTCATTGTAAAAATTGTAAAGTGTAAAAAGATTACTGTTGTAGTGAATACTCTTATTTTAGTTTCAAGTTAAATGTTAATTTTACAGTCTTGAATTTCGGAATAGTTATAAATTCATTTTAAATTAGTTACCCATCATAATTCAATTGTGAACCACATTAATACTAATTTTATGTATACTATATTATTTTATTGTATGTAAACATAATTAATTATATATCACAATTGTCAGTTAATTATTTATATTCAAATATTTATTTTAATCTAATACCATGTCCATTTTACAAATAAATAATAGAAATCCAAGGGTTATATTTTCCACCTTTGGTACTGTCGCAGTTTCGCCTAACGGACTCAATACGGCTAGTGAGATAATCACTGGTTGGCACTTAACCAGCGGCAGTGCTTATGGCTACATCATCTAGGTTAACCTATACCGGATAGATGCGCTACGGTCCCAAGCCGTAGCTTGCCTAGGCCGACGACGACGACGTAAACCAACAATTGGTGACTCCGGAGTTGGATTCCCCCCTTTTACCCGAACGACTAGGACTAGACTGTAACGTCGTTCGTGCCCATCACCCCCTTCACCCGAGCGACTAGGACCAGACTGTAACGTCGTTCGTGCCCATCACCCCCTTCACCCGAGCGACTAGGACCAGACTGTAATGTCGCTCGTGCCCTCTGCCCCTCACCCCTGCCCGTGCGCTCTGTGCCTGCGCTCGTCTCAACCTCCACTCCTTCGTTGGTAACTTGTCGTCTTGCTTGTACGTCAGCAAGCATAGGAGAAGATGCCTGACGACGCTGGTGCCATCTCCCACTTGAGCGTAAAGCTCCCCGTCTTTTGGCCGGGTGATCCATTTATTTGGTTCCACCAAGTGGAATCACAATTCAACTTGGGAAGGATCACCGCTAGCAGGACAAAATACGATCATGTTTTGTCCTCTCTACCAGCGAGCATCATCTCTGAAGTCCGTGACGTCATCGTGTCTACTTCCACGAGTGAGGACCCATACAACGATCTGAAGTCTGCCATCCTGTGCCGCACCACTGTCTCCGAGCGTGAGAAACTACATCAGTTAATCTCAAAAGAAGAACTTGGAGACCGTAAGCCCACTCAAATGCTGAGGGCTATGCAGTGCGCTCTAGGCGAACGCGCACAAACCTTCGATAAGGACATCTTTAGACAGTTGTTCTTGCAGAAACTTCCTCCATCAGCTCAGCGTGTCTTGGCCACTATGGATCCTGCTACTCCAGTTGATAAACTAGCAGAAACTGCCGACAAAGTAGTGGAGATTGACAGCTCCGGTCAACAACGTGAACACACAATCGGAACTGGAGTTGAAAGTGGAAGAGTTAAGTCAACAACTCAACCACGTTTGTTCTCTGCTACAAAATCAACGGCAAAGAAGCCATTCTCGGTCAAGATTTACGAAGAGGCATCGTTCGAGTTCCGGGAAGATCTGCTTCTACCACTCTAAATTTAGAAAGAAGGCTAGGAAGTGCATCTCCCCTTGCAATTTTTCGTCGGAAAACCCCAGCAGCGAGTCCTAATGGCGTCTAGTACTCGCACTGCCAACCTGTTATTCATAAAGGACAGGAACTCTGGTGTCAATTTCTTGGTTGATACCGGAGCGTCAGTCAGTGTATTCCCTCAAAAATCTGGTCATAAGCACTCGGAATCTCCGCCTCTATACGCTGCTAACGGTTCACGCATACCCACGTACGGTACTCAGTCGCGTGAACTAAACTTGGGCCTTCACCGATCCTTCAAGTGGATTTTCATCTGTGCTCAAGTGCAGCATCCCATAATCGGCGCTGATTTCCTCCAGCATTTCAAACTCCTGGTGGATCTTGACAAGCGACGCTTATGCGACCAGGCCACACTGCTTTCTGTTCTTGCCAAACAGGTTGCCCTTCCGGACGCCTCGAACTCTGCACTTTCCCTCGTTCCCCCTAATTCCATGTACCAGTGCCTTTTCCAGCGATATCCAGGAATTCTTCAACCGATGCAGATGGGTGATACCATTAAGCACACCATTACCCATCACATTACAACAAAAGGTCCCCCTGTGTTTGCAAAACCCAGACGTCTTGCCCGGACAAACTGAAAGCTGCCAAATCGGAATTCCAGCTTATGATAGATCTTGGGATAATAAGACCTTCCAAAAGCAGTTGGTCCTCTCCCCTACACCTGGTCCAGAAGAAGTCAGGAGACTGGAGACCATGTGGGGATTACCGGTTTTTGAATTCGACAACCATCCCGGACCGATATCCGGTACCAAATGTCCAAGACTTTACTTCTCTTCTCCACGGCAAATCTATCTTCAGTAAAATAGATCTCGTTAAGGCTTTCCACCACATTCCCGTAGAGCCTTCGGATATTCCCAAGACTGCAGTTTGTACACCATTTGGGTTATTCGAATTTGTGAAGATGCCGTTCGGGCTACGGAATGCTGCGCAAACCTTTCAGAGGTTTATAGATGAGGTCACCAGAGGCTTAGACTTTGTTTATGCCTACATCGATGATTTGCTTGTGGCCAGCTCAACGGAAGAGGAACATAAGGAACATCTTTCACTCCTCTTTCAACGCTTAGAACAATACGGTGTTACTATTAATGCATCTAATTGTGTGTTTGCACAGCCAACCTTGGAATTTCTTGGTCACACGATTTCGCAGCACGGAATTACCCCCTTCAGGACAAGTGTGAAGTGATAAAAAATTACCCTATGCCAAGTAATCAGCGTGAGTTACGTCGGTTTCTAGGTTTGGTAAATTATTACCACAAGTTCATTAAAAACTGTGCCAGTGTTCTTGCTCCTCTACACGCTATGATCACACACAAACGCAAGGTAACGAAATTGGTATGGTGTAGCGATAGTTTACAGGCGTTCGACAATGCCAAAAATGCTATCAATAGTGCATTGTCTCTGTCATTTCCTATCAGTGATGCCCCCTAACTCTGACGGTCGATGCCTCAGATGTTGCGATCGGTGGAGTGTTGGAACAAACCATTAACGGTCAACAAGCACCCATCGCGTTTTACTCGAAAAAGCTGCAGCCAGCCCAAACGCGTCATAGTGCTTTCGGACGTGAACTTCTTGCTATTTACTTAAACGTGAAGCATTTTCAACATTTCCTTGAAGGCCGAGAGTTTTGTGTTTTTACCGACCACAAACCTTTGGTCACTGTCTTCAATAAAAACAGCTGTAACCACTCTCCCAGAGTCATCAGGCAACTCGATTATATCTCGCAATTTACCACAGATATCCGCCACATCAAAGGTGTCTTGAACACTCCAGCGGATGCACTTTCAAGAATAGAGATTACTTCTGTTACCCTCAGCTCTACACTGTGGAATGCTATTGCACAGGATCAAGATAAGGATACGGAACTACAAGAACTGCTCAGAGAAGACTCCACTCACTCACTTTCCCTCAAGAAAATGAGTATGCCAGGATTGTCTGTGCCCCTCTATTGCGACGTATCAACAGCTGCTATTCGCCCTTATGTCCCTCCATGTCACAGAAAAGCAGTCTTCACGGATCTTCATAAGCCCTCCCATCCTGGTATCCGTGCTTCGCAACGCCTGGTTACCTCTCGCTTTGTTTGGCCCTCGATGCGGAAGGATGTCAAACATTGGACCAAAACGTGCCTTGCCTGCCAGCGTGCCAAAGTCCAAAGGCACACCAGGTCCCCCTTTGACGCATTTCCGCCCCCATCCCAGCGATTTGAGGTAATTCATGTAGACATTGTTGGCCCTCTTCCAGTGATTCAAGGCCAACGTTATCTGCTCACCTGTCTCGACCGCTTTTCCAGATGGCCTGAAGCCATCCCACTTCCTGATATCCAAGCGGACACTGTTGCAAGAGCCTTTCTTCATGGATGGGTATCAAGATTTGGATTGCCGACAAAAGTCATCACTGACCAAGGTCGCCAATTTGAGTCTTCGCTTTGGAAGAAGTTTACTAGCTTGTTGGGTACAGTACATGCGCATACCTGTGCGTATCATCCGCAAGCTAACGGCCTCGTCGAACGCTTCCATCGCCAGCTGAAGTCATCCCTTATGTGTCACGAAGACTCCCATTGGATGGATAAGCTTCCACTCGTGTTGCTTGGTATTCGCTCTGCATTTAAGAGTGATCTGAAGACTACAGCGGCTGAACTAGTCTATGGAACAACACTGCGGCTACCAGGTGGCTACTTCACTGCAGGGGATAAGTCATGTGATCCTACGGAATTCGCTCAAACACTTTCCTCTCACATGCAGTCCCTTCAGCCTGTTCCCCCTCGATTGACTAGCCAACAGAACATCTTTGTTTCCCCAGCCCTCCAGTCTTGCACCCACGTTTTCGTTCGTGTACCTCTCCCAAAACGGCCTCTCCAATGTCCATATGACGGGCCCTATGAAGTTCTCCGACGTACGCGCAAATCATTTCTCATCCAGCGCGGTTCCAAGGTCGACAAGGTTTCTATCGATCGTCTTAAGCCTGCGTTTTTGGAATCAACCTTAAGCGAGGTACATGTAGCTACCAAAAAGGTCCCGGGGAAATCTGTGTCGTTCGGAACTCTTTGAACTTCCTCTCTGGTGGGGGAGTGTGTAGTGAATACTCTTATTTTAGTTTCAAGTTAAATGTTAATTTTACAGTCTTGAATTTCGGAATAGTTATAAATTCATTTTAAATTAGTTACCCATCATAATTCAACTGTGAACCACATTAATACTAATTTTATGTATACTATATTATTTTATTGTATGTAAACATAATTAATTATATATCACAATTGTCAGTTAATTATTTATATTCAAATATTTATTTTAATCTAATACCATGTCCATTTTACAAATAAATAATAGAAATCCAAGGGTTATATTTTCCACCTTTGGTACTGTCGCAGTTTCGCCTAACGGACTCAATACGGCTAGTGAGATAATCACTGGTTGGCACTTAACCAGCGGCAGTGCTTATGGCTACATCATCTAGGTTAACCTATACCGGATAGATGCGCTACGGTCCCAAGCCGTAGCTTGCCTAGGCCGACGACGACGACGTAAACCAACACTGTATTTATTTTATTATTAATAAAGGTTATTCAATTCAATTCAATTCAAAAAGCCTACATCTATGTCGTTAATGTAGATTACGAATAGCAAAGGGCCTAACACTGAACCCTGTGGGACACCGCTACCTACATCCAACCACCCCGATTCACGACCATTAACAACGACCCTCTGTTTCCTAGCACGAAGCCATTCCTTTAACCAGTTAGCTACCTGACCGCGTATACCGTGCTGACTGATTAAAAATCTTCGTTAAGGGGCCTACGATAACGTCTTTCAAATCTTTCAAATGTCTAGTATAAAGTGCGTCAGGGCCTGGAGCCTCGCTAACTTTTATCTTATCGATATAATGCGCAATCTCACCCTCGTAATCAGACAGGTATATCATTCAAAATAGTCTCGCTACTAAATGGAACGATATCGTCCACGTCGGGGACATTATTTATGTATTCTACGGTAAAAACTGTCGCAAAAAAGTTGTTAAAAATACTCGCCATCGCCTGAGCGTCTGAAGCCAAAGCGCCGTTAGCGTCCACTAGAGGGCCTATGTTATCTTTTATCGGCTTACGATTATTGACCTAGTAAAAAAACTTTTGGGGATTATGTTCACTATCCGCAGCTATAAGTATCTCTAAATTACGCTTAGCATTCCTAACAGATCTTTTAACCTGACATCTAAGCTCAATATATTAGTCAGGTTCACTATGTATTTTTGTTCAAATTTTATGGAGATTAGCAAACCAGTACATTTTTGAGAAGCTTATGCCATCAGGAATATGAAAAGTAATGTTTACATTTGCGCAGATGCCTGCTTGGCGGCCATTTTGGCGGCAGTTGCAACAATGTTTATAAATCCTGATGCTTTCATAATTTTGCAGTATTTTTGCAGTAGTGTTGCAATATTTAATTTTATACTGTAAAAATTTATGTTAACACAACTAGTACACAATTATCTTGGTGTTGGTTAATATAGTGGTGGCTCTCTTTCTTTTCAGTGCTTGAGTCATCATGAGTAAAGACCCGGGAACCAGCAAGTTGAGTTCGGTCAAGTCGTCCATGGACACAGTAGACTGGAAGCAGTGCATTCTTTGTCAGGAGTCCACTGCCAGCAAAGGAACACTTGTTCAATATCCCAGAACAGAATCATACCAGAAACTACTCGATGTAGTAGAAGAAAGAGCCAGCTTACAGGATGGAAAATATGTTGACATCCAAAGACGCCTCAAAGACTTTACCAAAGAAATATTGATTGAAAGGAAACCCATGTGGCATCGCAGTTGTTATTCTGATGCCACAAATCAAATATCCATACAGCGAGCGAGAGACCGCTTGCAGCATGCCATGTCTACAGGAACCTATGCTGTGAAAAAACGTGGGCATAAAAGAACAAGCTCTGAAATGGAGCAATCAGCAACCCCAGGCACCTCAGCACCTTTCACTAGATCTGCGACAGAACCGTTGACAAGGGATCACTGCTTCTTATGTCAAGAAGATGATGACCAGCGTCTCTTCACCGTACGAACTGAAAACGCGGGGAAGGCACTTAGACGAGCTGTGGATATTTCCCAAGATCCAGTATTGATGACAAGACTAAGCAATGCACTCTCACCAAGTGATGCCCATGCGATAGATGTAAGATACCACAAACCATGCTGGACACGATATGTGTTCCATGTCCTGAGGGATGATGCCAGCAACCGGGCCAAGTCTACAAAGACAGACCTACCAATGCAAGTACCATGCTTGATTGAGCTGATCAATCTCATTGAATATCAAACCCAAAATAAGGCTCATCTACCCATGGATGCCATCGAGAAAAACCTACATATCTATGCTCGGTGGTAGTGATGAGGCACAGAAGCATACTCCGACACTGACACGACAGTGGCTAAAGGACAAAATTCTTGCAGAGTTACCAAGTGTGAAGTCAGTGAGGCAGAAAGACAGAAGAAAACCATCTGTTCTTTACTGTCCTGAAGCCTGCGAAGAAGATATGGTCTACACTTCCTTGATGCAAGATGCCACAAGTGAAATAGACAAGACAATGATGATATACAAGACAGCTAAGCTAATACGCAACAGCAATGCCAATTTCGCTGAGAAGGAAACACACACAATTACAGTATCCAGCACAAGAGAGGATGTCCCGACCGAGCTGGGAGCTGAGGAGCTGACAGTTGACGGGTCAGCATCGACCATAAGTCAGAATATCATGTATGCTTTCAAGACCAGAAGACAAGTGCACCACGTGCCCAAGAAAGCCACTGACACATTTCGGACACCACACACACGAGAAAACCCGCAGGTTGTAGGGTTGGCACTCACTGTACATCATGACACCAGGAACAAGGCGCTGATGGACCTCCTCTATGTACAGAACTACTGCGTATCACACAGCCGTGCCTTGCTCCTAGAAACAGCAATTGCCAATGCTGTTGTCGAAAACACAAAACAATTTGATGGATTGTATGTACCACCCTTCCTCAAGAAAGGTACATTTGTCTTCTTCGCTGTTGATAATACAGATTTTGCAGAAGACACTGTAGATGGCAAAGGCACCACTCATGGCACAATCACCGCAGTGTATCAGAAGGCAGATGCGCCTGGAGAATCAATCGCACCCAATTTGGAAGTTAGTGAGGCAAAAAACCTGTCGGTTGTCCCTTATCATGTACCCATCGAGCCTTGCAGTAAACCAAAACCTGGGCCAGTCAAGAGAGCAAAGGAATTCAAGGCGTGTTCCACAGGTGTTGCTGAATCCTATGAACTAACCAATCTTGGTTGGATGATTGCATCTGCTTTGTCTAGATCAACCGACAGTGAATCACAAAGCAGTATCCCAGGCTGGGCAGGCTACAAATCACTTGTGTCATCTAGTCAGTCACTGACTCAAGTCGGTGCCTTGCCTCTACTTCCAGAGGTCGCACATGAGTGGTCTACCATGCTGACTGTGATGTTGCAAGCGTCTCAGTTGAAGAGCTTGGCAGTTGGTGAAAACCACCCAACTGTCATAACCTTTGACATGGCCCTGTACGAGAAGGCAGTACAGTTGCTAGATGCAAGACCTAACTTGAAAAGAGAAGTTGTTCCGAGACTTGGGGAGCTGCATGCTGTGATGGCTGCACTGAGGGCACTCGGAGCCTCAATAGAAAATTCTGGCATAGATGATGCATGGATTGAGGCAGATGTATATGGGCCTGCTACAACGAGACAGATCCTCAAGTGCGGCCACTACAAGAGAGCACTCCGTGCACACATCCACACTTACATGGCTCTGTATGAACTTGCTCTAGAACAGTTCTTCACAGAGATGCCACAACTAAAAGAAATCTGCTCGAAACCAGCAAATGAATTGCAGGAAGCCTGCACAAACACAGCTTCTGGGACAAGTGATGGAGCAGAATGCATCAGAATTGCTAACACTCACCTGCTTCAAGTCTTGACCAACGAAGATGTCATTCAACAGCTGAAGAAGTGGGAAGCTCAGAAATCATCTAACGCTATGTTCAAGTCATTGATGAATTACCTCCACCGGGTTGAAACCATCTTGTTCTTTGTTGAAGCATCCAGAAATGCTGATCTCGTTCTCCATCTGGAGGCTGGAGAAGCACTCAGCAAGCTGTTTTTCGCAATGGATCGAATAAAATACAAACGCCTCTGGCCAAGGTACATCGCCGACATGCACGAAATGAAGACAAGCCATCCAGCAACATGGCGAGAACTTCAAGATGGAAACATATCTGTCACCAAGAGTGAGATTCCGTTCGTCTCAATAGGTGCAGACCATGCCTGCGAACATCTCAACAAGATGATGAAGGTTCATTCTGGCCTAATTGGCATTTCCAATAATGCGAATGCTAGGCAGCGGTTCTTCTTGGCTTCTCCAGAGATGTCGTGCCTCTCAACAGAGTTTAAAGGACAGTTCGGGCTTCAAGTAAACAAGCCAGAGGAACACCATGATGTACGACCCAGTGCTGTCAGGAAAGAACATGAAGCTGTTGACAAAATCAAGGCTGCAATACTGAGCCACGGGAATCCCTTTGCTGTTGAAGGTGATCAGCTATACAATTTCATCACACATGCATATGTACGACAAGAGTATGTTCCACAAATCTTGAACATTGATGACATCGGACAGAAGCTTTATGAAGATTATGTCACTGAACGTATCAATGGAGATGTTAGTCTCTGGGCACCAGTCAAAAAGCAGAACAACAAGATGTACATGTCTGGCAGCAAGAAACAAACTTTCAAGTTCCGTGACCAGACAGTTGACCTAAAAGAGACCAAAGATCTCTATGGTCGGCTGATGGTTCTCACCAGGTCGAGCAGGGACATCGATCAGAAGAATGCAGTTGGCAACTATGAGTTCACATTGACTCCGAGAGCACTATTTGCACCAGACGGCTCAATGCTGCCATGCACTGACAAGTCCAAGCTGATACACAGCCTTGAGAAGCTGGCAAAAACAGATGAAACCCAGGAACAGACAGAAGCTCTAGCGGCCAAAGAGCAGGATGATGACAGAGGTCCTGTATCATCATCTCCATCGTCGTCATCAAATCAAAAGATCGCCATTGTTGATGGAATGGTGCTTGTCCAGAAGATGACAAAGAAATCAGGGACAATCAGCACAGTCAAAGATCTAGCCCAGTGTTTCAATGACAGGCTCGTGAGCTTGACAGCAGGGTTCAGTGAGGTCATCCTGGTCTTCGATACATACAAACCTGACTCACTAAAGGAGGAAACTAGAGAGAGACGACAAGGAAAAGCTCCTATACAGTATCAGGTTGCAGATGATACGAACATCAAACACATCCTACTGGCACGGTTTCTATCGCACGAAAAAACGAAAGCAGATTTGACAGACTATCTCGCCAAAGCAACCCTTGATTACAACAAAAACTCACCTCAGTTAGTCATCACATCAGCATCAGGTCACACCAGAAGCAACAGAAACATGCACTTTGAAGACAACAATCACGAGGAGGCTGACACATTGATGATCTGCCTGGCAGCGGAGGCATCACAGCGGTGTCCTGATGCACAGCTAGTATTCTTCACTCCTGATACTGACGTCTTGGTTCTGGCTGTGGCACACTATGACAAGCTCTGCAAAAAGACATCTATTTTGATGGTATCAGGTACAGTCGAAATAGAGCCAATCTGGAGAGCTTTGGGCAAAGAAAAGGCGCAAGCTTTACCTGTATTCCACGCATTCACTGGAGCAGACAATGTTGGAAAATTCTCAGGAATAGGCAAAACAAAATGGTTTCAGCAGTATATGAAAGCTGACATGCACTTAGTCAGAGCACTGATGAAACTACCGGAGAAAGGTGACCTAACACAGGAGGTGAAAGACGTATTGGCCAAATTTGTGTGCTCAAGCTACTGTCCCAAGGGTATTCACATTGCAAGTATCCCTGATCTAAGATGGTATCTGTTTTGTAAACACCTAGCTGAAAGCAACAACTTACCTCCTACACTCGGTGCACTTGAGGAACACATCCAGCGTGTGCGGTTACAAAGCCGAGTATGGTGCCAAGCCAATGTTATGCAGCAACAGCCTTTTGACCCCGTGAAATTTGGTTACTATCAGGACAAAAGTGGCCAAATACTGCCAGTCACCACAAAGGTTCCTCCTGCCCCGCAAGCTATCATCGAGTTGGTCAGATGCCACTGCAAAACCAACTGTTCTACACAGATATGTTCATGCAGAAGGAATAACTTGCATTGCACAGAACTATGCTTGTGCGGCACAGAATGCGAAAACGATGCAGACTGTAATGTTGAATATGACACTGAGAGTGATGATGATGTGTAGTGATGTGTCAAACTGAGATAGGAAATACGTCTATACGTATGATGTTGTCACTACCAACAATTTGAGTGTGCATTTTTTCATGAAAATACAAACATAATTTCACAAACTTCTTTTCTTGGTTTTTGGTGTTCATAATCTCTAATTTGGCATAAGCTTTGGATTCCTTGGGCCTGGAAACATAGGATTAGCATTTAGAATGAAGTTTCTATGTCAATTACGAGCTGAGATATTCGGAAATTCTTATTTTATGGCGGCCATTTTGAAAATCCAAAATGGCGGCTATGCAGGCATCTGCGCAAATGTAAACATTGATTTTCAGATTCCTGCTGCCATAAGCTTTCCAAAAATGCACTGGTTTGCTAATCTCCATAAATTTTGAACGAAAGTGTTTTTATTGACATAGTGAACCGGACTATATCTATTAAAGTTAGCTACTGTGCCATTGCACTTATTAAGTCTATACGATCTGTTACGCTCGTTTATGAACTCGCCTATTTCCCTAGTCCACCACTTGGGCCTACCATGATTTCTAGCGCGCTTGGGCCTACGAGGAATAAACTCCCTTTCGATATTCATAAAACTTTCTTTAAACGCCTCCCAATGAAAATTTGCGTCATTACCCATAAATAAATTATCCCAGTCCACTACTCTTATCCTATCCGCAAAACTATCAAAATTAGCCCTACGAAGAATGGGGACTTCTATTACGTTACTATCCTTACTGTTTTCTATTAATAGCTTAAACCTAATAATTTGGTGATCACTACATCCCAAACTGTCACCTACTCCTAAACCTTCGACTATATTATCATCGTTCGTCATCACCACGTCTAAGATATTGTCACCGCGCGTTGGTTCAGTAACCATCTGTCCTAAGAAATTATCTTCCATGAACTCAATCAATCTCAAACCCTCATCATTACCAGTAAAAGTCTCGTAATTAACATTAGGGCAGTTATAGTCTCCGACAATTATACTATCCCGATTATTAATAAAGTTACCAAGGAGTGAGTAAAATCTTGTATCAGTATCGAGGGGTTGAACGGGAGGTCTATAAACAACAACAAAATTAAAGCTAATCTTAACCTCGATGGCCCTAAGGGAATTACGAATGTACAGCAAAACGCCGTCACCAATCCTATGTAACCTATCATTAGTAAAAAGTTTAAAACCCGCTATTTCAAGTTCCCAACAAGTCCCGAGTCACGGTATTTAACCACGTTTCGGTTATAGCAACTATATCGTAGTTGCCGGAATAAATTATCGCCTTAAATTCGTTCAATTTATTTCTAATACTACGCGCGTTACAATAAAAGTTTATGATGGGGATGTAGATGATTTATGGGTAGTAATACCCTACAGGCGCTTGGCCGCTGTAGATATAAAATGTATTATGGAACGTTTAATGCAAGCCTCTCAAAGTAGTACAACCTTCAACATGGACAACTTTACGACAGATATTTACTGGGTATCCCGTGTTACGGGGCATACGGCCACACCTTATATTCTTAACTTTAATTTTCAGGCTATTTACAGATGGCATATAAACTCCGAGCGTGGTTGCAGCTTTATAACAATAGTTTTGGCCCAAATGTTTACTGTGCTAAATCCAATCTAGTATAATATCTGGTTGCCTACGGTTGTGCAGCGTGCTCGTAAACTGGCTTCAGCTTGCAAGCTTGAGTATGACTGTATTATGAGCCCTAAAGAGCTGAGAAGGGTAAAGCAGGAAATGAATGTTCGTATAGTTGTATTTGGAATGGATGATCGTCGTAGGACTGTGTATGTTTTTAAAACCAGAGTGTGAGAGACCGTACAAGACCCCTACTATTTTAGGGCTGTCAGGAACAACGTATCTCCCCATCCGTAATATAAGGGCTCTTTACGCGAGTTATGATAAAAGTCGAAAATATGGAAGGATCATGATTTGTGTAAGGGATGTCTCGAGTTTGCGGATGATATAGTGAAACATTGTAAGGATTGCCACATGGTATGTGAGCAGCATAAAAGCGCCAATGCGAAAGTCGTGTAGTAGTTGAAGCTGAGAAGAGAGACTGTAATGTATGTAGACCACATTTTTCAATAATAAATGCTTTGAGCTCTATAAGTCAATTGGCACTTGCAGGAAAATGAGAAATCTGTGAATGTGGTATGTTTCATATGATGAATGATTGGGGGAAATTCACGCATAAGTGTGATGAAATTCCACTGTTCTACATGCCATGAGAAATATAAGGCAGATGTATAAAGCATGTATGTTATATGAAAGATGCTGAGCCTTAAACTAAACGTTGTATAACTGTGTACTACAATATAGAAACATATACGGATGCTGAAACCAACAAGGTTATCCCACATCTACTTGTAAGCCAGACTATCTGCGATGAGTGCATGGAAGTCGAGGGCGATGAGTGTCACAAATGTGGTAAACGAACAAACGTTTTTAAACGATGCACACGACAACCCCGTGAAACTCTGTGTCCTATATTGACAAGTTAGCGGGACAAGTAAAAAAAAATGACTATATTCTTGCCATAAACGGCGCAAAATTTGACACCACAATTCCTTTATAAGGAAACTGCTTAAGCACGAGTCATCGGAGACATTTACAGGCAATCCCTTGAAAAGGAGGAAAACAAACTTATACAGATGCAAATAAGAGGTAATGTTCAGTGTAAAGACACTTTATTTTTCACACCTTGTAAATTGGCAAGCTCCCAAGGTGATGTGCGTAGCCGCCGAAGTTTCAAAAGGGGATTTCCATTACACTTTCCTCACTAGCAACACATTAAATTACAATACGTATGCCTACCTTTCCCCAAACATTACTTTAAACTATGCTAACATGAGTGATAGTGAGCGTGAAGATTTTGATGCTACTACAACAGTTTTAATGAAGATATTTCTTACAATTAGCAGATGAATGTGAGCGTTATTGCGTAAATGATGTGGCGCGTACTTAAAATATGTTTCCAGGCCTTTAGAAGGATGTACATAGACTGGTTCAACTGCGATCCGCTACGAGTCGCAACCACGGTCGCTTCATTGTGCTTTACGGTTGTTCAAGAAACAAGTTCATGCCTAAAGACACACTAGCCGTCATTCACAGAAATACCCCACACAGTTATGGGAATAAGGCTATTTATTGGCTGATTCATCTACAGCAACAGACCGGGTATGCATAAAACATGCTTGCAACACGGGGGAAATCCCATTAAGGTAAATGATCGTGGTGTTTTGGGTGGATGGTCTAAGCGAAGACCGTGCCACCGGTGAGAAGACTGCGTGCGTACTCCTTTAACGGTTGCTGGTGGCATGGATGCCCACGTCCTGAGTGTGAAATCGTAGGAGATATCCATGGTAGATCTCCTGCCGACAGTCTTGCATGACCCGATCAGCTTTATAGGGTCCCAGTTCACTCACATGGTTTGTGTGAGCACGAATATGATGCACGGATGGAAACAGATGGGCAGTACAGTACCACGAAGAAATAAACACCATCAAACGTTCAATGGTGTTGGATCCTCTAAATGTGGCGATAGGTTGTTCGGTGGGCGTACAAACCCCTTCAAACTATACGTTCCACCTGCAGAGGGTTGAAACTCCATTACTACGACTTTTGTTATTTATACCACTACGTGATGAAGAACCCCGTTGGAGCACCTGAAAAACTGGTGGGACCCGCACTGCCCACCATCGAAGAGCTCTCATCTAATTTGAACGAGAACTATTTCGGTCTTTCTTTCATAAATGTGCTCCCCCCCCCCTCCCGACTTATGGATGCGATCTTACCCGTCGTTATAGACCACAAGCTCATGTTCCCCTGTGCGTGAAGTGCGCAGAGGAGAACAATGGGGCCTGTAATCATACAACCAAACAGCGGAAGATGAGGAGTGTGTATATACAAGTCCTAAGCTGTCCCTAGCCGTTCCCCACGGTTACAGAATATTGAAAATATATGAGGTGTGAAAGGTTCAGAAGCTCCCTAACCTTTTCACGCCATACATAAACACATTTTTGAAGGATAATGTAGAAGCATCAGGGTATCCGCGAGGAGTTGATACCGGAAATGAAAAATCGGCGTATATTCAACTCTACCGTGAATCGTGAAGGGATACAACTTGACCGGTCCCAAATTGTAAAGAACCCAGGCAAGCGCTTTAGAGCAAAGTTATGCCTAAATAATCTTTGGGGAAAATTTGCTCAGAATACAGGCAAGGGGAAAACGTCCATCTTGCCCAAAGTTATAACGAGGTGTGGGATTATGCAACGCTCCCGATAAAGAGGTCATGGAGATCGTGAATGTAGGTAATACGTACATAATAAAGTACAACAGGAATGAATTGGCTACAGATACATCACGTGTTACAAACATACCTGTAGCCAACTTCACCACAGCGTATGCTCGCATCAAACTTTGGGGTCTACTACATTTTCTCGGGCGGAGGGTTCTGTACGCAGACACAGATAGTGTGATATTCAAGGAGAGGGATGGTGATTACATGCCACCTATTGGGGAATTCCTCGGAGAGCTGACTGATGAGATCAAGGATGAATATGGAGATAGGCCTACGTTGATTCTTAGTTTCAAAAGGTCCAAAAACTTATGGGGTGCGGGTGAGGGAGGGGGAATGAAGTGAGTCTAATCGTGAAAGCTAAAGGTATCCGCTTAACCAGGAGATCCGGCAGATTGTTAACTTTGACTCGCTGAAGGAACTAGTGAGCTTAGAAGATGAGGGTGACCAGCCACCCCAATTGACTGTAGGGACCACCAATTTTCGAGCACAGGAAACTGGGGGGCGTGAAGGAACTTAGGGGGACGAAAGTGTGTCGTAACACATATAGAAAACGCTACAAGGTGCCTGGCACCTACGATACCATACCCTTACGGTACCATGGCCCTTAAATGTTTTGTTATATATATATATATATATATATATATATATATATATATATATATATATATATACCTTTCAACCTTTTCAAAAGTTCAGTGCGATAATTCCTCATTTCATGATGGTCAGCTTGTCGTCCCTCCTCTCGAGTTGGCCTGGTGAAGTAGTGATCTTGTACTCTCCACCTCACACACAGCCAGGTATGCCGGCTTATCGGGGATTGTTCTGATCCAGGCGTCTAATCTTCTTTTGAAGATGTCACTGCAACACCATTCGTGTTCCTTAGGTCTTTGGGCAGCGACATTAAACAGGTTTTGGTCCTCTCACAACAATTAGGGAACACGACACAGTCTTCCTTTCCTACTTTCCACCGTTGTTTGGGGAGTTACAGGGTTCAAAGTAAGATTAAGGGCTAGTTTCTCCATTATTTTCCAAATGTAAATAATGGTGTATCTCTCTCTTCTCCTTTCCAGTGAATATAGGTTAGTTCGCGTAACCTTTCCCAGTAATTTAAATTCTTTGAACGGGAGGTCTATAAACAACAAACAAAATTAAAGCTAATCTTAACCTCGATGGCCCTAAGGGAAATTACGAATGTACAGCAAAACGCCGTCACCAATCCTATGTAACCTATCATTAGTAAAAAGTTTAAAACCCGCTATTTCAAGTTCCCAACAAGTCCCGAGTCACGGTATTTAAACCACGTTTCGGTTATAGCAACTATATCGTAGTTGCCGGAATAAATTATCGCCTTAATTCGTTCAATTTATTTCTAATACTACGCGCGTTACAATAAAAGTTTATGATGGGAGTAGATGATTTAGGGTAGTAATACCCTACAGGCGCTTGGCCGCTGTAGATATAAAATGTATTATGGAACGTTTAATGCAAGCCTCTCAAAGTAGTACAACCTTCAACATGGACAACTTTACGACAGATATTTACTGGGTATCCCGTGTTACGGGGCATACGGCCACACCTTATATTCTTAAACTTTAATTTCAGGCTATTTACAGATGGCATATAAACTCCGAGCGTGGTTGCAGCTTTATATACAATAGTTTTGGCCCAAATGTTTACTGTGCTAAATCCAATCTAGTATAATATCTGGTTGCCTACGGTTGTGCAGCGTGCTCGTAAACTGGCTCAGCTTGCAAGCTTGAGTATGACTGTATTATGAGCCCTAAAGAGCTGAGAAGGGTAAAGCAGGAAATGAATGTTCGTATAGTTGTATTTGGAATGGATGATCGTCGTAGGACTGTGTATGTTTTAAAACCAGTGTGAGAGACCGTACAAGACCCCTACTTATTTTAGGGCTGTCAGGAACAACGTATCTCCCCATCCGTAATATAAGGGCTCTTTACGCGAGTTATGATAAAAGTCGAAAATATGGAAGGCATCATGATTTGTGTAAGGATGTCTCGAGTTTGCGGATGATATAGTGAAACATTGTAAGGATTGCCACATGGTATGTGAGCAGCATAAAAGCGCCAAATGCGAAAGTCGTGTAGTTGAAGCTGAGAAGAGAGACTGTAATGTATGTAGACCCACATTTTTCAATAATAAATGCTTTGAGCTCTATAAGTCAATTGGCACTTGCAGGAAAATGAGAATCTGTGAATGTGGTATGTTTCATATGATGAATGATTGGGGGAAATTCACGCATAAGTGTGATGAAATTCACTGTTCTACATGCCATGAGAAATATAAGGCAGATGGTATAAAGCATGTATGTTATATGAAAGATGCTGAGCCTTAAACTAAACGTTGTATAACTGTGTACTACAATATAGAAACATATACGGATGCTGAAACCAACAAGGTTATCCCACATCTACTTGTAAGCCAGACTATCTGCGATGAGTGCATGGAAGTCGAGGGCGATGAGTGTCACAAATGTGGTAAAACGAACAAACGTTTTTAAACGATCGCACACGACAACCCCGTGAAACTCTGTGTCCTATATTGACAAGTTAGCGGACAAGTTAAAAAAAATGACTATATTCTTGCCCATAACGGCGCAAAATTTGACACACAATTCCTTTATAAGGAACTGCTTAAGCACGAGTCATCGGAGACATTTACAGGCAATCCCTTGAAAAGAGGAAACAAACTTATACAGATGCAAATAAGAGGTAATGTTCAGTTTAAAGACACTTTATTTTTCACACCTTGTAAATTGGCCAAGCTACCCAAGGTGATGTGCGTAGCCGCCGAAGTTTCAAAAGGGGATTTCCATTACACTTTCCTCACTAGCAACACATTAAATTACAATACGTATGCCTACCTTTCCCCAAACATTACTTTAACTATGCTAACATGAGTGATAGTGAGCGTGAAGTTTTGATGCTACTACAACAGTTTTAATGAAGATATTTCTTACAATATAGCAGATGAATGTGAGCGTTATTGCGTAAATGATGTGCGCGTACTTAAAATATGTTTCCAGGCCTTTAGAAGGATGTACATAGACTGGTTCAACTGCGATCCGCTACGAGTCGCAACCACGGTCGCTTCATTGTGCTTTACGTTGTTCAAGAACAAGTTCATGCCTAAAGACACACTAGCCGTCATTCACAGAAATACCCCACACAGTTATGGGAATAAGGCTATTTATTGGCTGATTCATCTACAGCAACAGACCGGGGTATGCATAAAACATGCTTGCAACACGGGGGAAATCCCCATTAAGGTAAATGATCGTGTGTTTTGGGTGGATGGTCTAAGCGAAGACCGTGCCACCGGTGAGAAGACTGCGTGCGTACTCCTTTAACGGTTGCTGGTGGCATGGATGCCCACGTCCTGAGTGTGAAATCGTAGGAGATATCCATGGTAGATCTCCTGCCGACAGTCTTGCATGGACCGATCAGCTTATAGGGTCCCAGTTCACTCACATGGTCTTGTGTGAGCACGAATATGATGCACGGATGGAAACAGATGGGCAGTACAGTACCACGAAGAAATAAACACCATCAAACGTTCAATGGTGTGGATCCTCTCAAATGTGGCGATAGGTTGTTCGGTGGCGTACAAACCCCTTCAAACTATAACGTTCCACCTGCAGAGGGTTGAAACTCCATTACTACGACTTTTGTTATTTATACCACTACGTGATGAAGAACCCCGTTGGAGCACCTGAAAAAACTGGTGGGACCCGCATGCCCACCATCGAAGAGCTCTCATCTAATTTGAACGAGAACTATTTCGGTCTTTCTTTCATAAATGTGCTCCCCCCCCCTCCCGACTTATGGATGCCGATCTTACCCGTCGTTATAGACCACAAGCTCATGTTTCCCCTGTGCGTGAAGTGCGCAGAGGAGAACAATGGGGCCTGTAATCATACAACCAACCAGCGGAAGATGAGGAGTGTGTATATACAAGTCCTAAGCTGTCCCTAGCCGTTCCCCACGGTTACAGAATATTGAAAATATATGAGGTGTGAAAGGTTCAGAAGCTCCCTAACCTTTTCACGCCATACATAAACACATTTTGAAGGATAATGTAGAAGCATCAGGGTATCCGCGAGGAGTTGATACCGGAAATGAAAAATCGGCGTATATTCAACTCTACCGTGATCGTGAAGGGATACAACTTGACCGGTCCCAAATTGTAAAGAACCCAGGCAAGCGCTTTAGAGCAAAGTTATGCCTAAATAATCTTTGGGGAAAATTTGCTCAGAATACAGGCAAGGGGAAACGTCCATCTTGCCCAAAGTTATAACGAGGTGTGGGATTATGCCAACGCTCCCGATAAAGAGGTCATGGAGATCGTGAATGTAGGTAATACGTACATAATAAAGTACAACAGGAATGAATTGGCTACAGATACATCACGTGTTACAAACATACCTGTAGCCAACTTCACCACAGCGTATGCTCGCATCAAACTTTGGGGTCTACTACATTTCTCGGGCGGAGGGTTCTGTACGCAGACACAGATAGTGTGATATTCAAGGAGAGGGATGGTGATTACATGCCACCTATTGGGGAATTCCTCGGAGAGCTGACTGATGAGATCAAGGATGAATATGGAGATAGTGCCTACGTTGATTCTTTAGTTTCAAAAGGTCCAAAAACTTATGGGGTGCGGGTGAGGGAGGGGGAATGAAGTGAGCTATATCGTGAAAGCTAAAGGTATCACGCTTAACCAGGAGATCCGGCAGATTGTTAACTTTGACTCGCTGAAGGAACTAGTGAGCTTAGAAGATGAGGGTGACCAGCCACCCCAATTGACTGTAGGGACCCACAATTTTCGAGCACAGGAACTGGGGGGCGTGAAGGAACTTAGGGGGACGAAAGTGTGTCGTAACACATATAGAAAACGCTACAAGGTGCCTGGCACCTACGATACCATACCCTTACGGTACCATGGCCCTTAAATGTTTTGTTATATATATATATATATATATATATATATATATAGATATATATATATATATATATACCTTTCAACCTTTCAAAAGTTCAGTGCGATAATTCCTCATTTCATGATGGTCAAGCTTGTCGTCCCTCCTCTCGAGTTGGCCTGGTGAAGTAGTGATCTTGTACTCTCCACCTCACACAGCCAGGTATGCCCGGCTTATCGGGGATTGTTCTGATCCAGGCGTCTAATCTTCTTTTGAAGATGTCCACTGCAACACCATTCGTGTTCCTTAGGTCTTTGGGCAGCTGATTAAACAGTTTTGGTCCTCTCACAACAATTAGGGAACACGACACAGTCTTCCTTTCCTACTTTCCACCGTTGTTTGGGGAGTTACAGGGTTCAAAGTAAGATTAAGGGCTAGTTTCTCCATTATTTTCCAAATGTAAATAATGGTGTATCTCTCTCTTCTCCTTTCCAGTGAATATAGGTTTAGTTCGCGTAACCTTTCCCAGTAATTTAAATTCTTTGAACGGGAGGTCTATAAACAACAACAAAATTAAAGCTAATCTTAACCTCGATGGCCCTAAGGGAATTACGAATGTACAGCAAAACGCCGTCACCAATCCTATGTAACCTATCATTAGTAAAAAGTTTAAAACCCGCTATTTCAAGTTCCCAACAAGTCCCGAGTCACGGTATTTAACCACGTTTCGGTTATAGCAACTATATCGTAGTTGCCGGAATAAATTATCGCCTTAAATTCGTTCAATTTATTTCTAATACTACGCGCGTTACAATAAAAGTTTATGATGGGGATGTAGATGATTTATGGGTAGTAATACCCTACAGGCGCTTGGCCGCTGTAGATATAAAATGTATTATGGAACGTTTAATGCAAGCCTCTCAAAGTAGTACAACCTTCAACATGGACAACTTTACGACAGATATTTACTGGGTATCCCGTGTTACGGGGCATACGGCCACACCTTATATTCTTAACTTTAATTTTCAGGCTATTTACAGATGGCATATAAACTCCGAGCGTGGTTGCAGCTTTATAACAATAGTTTTGGCCCAAATGTTTACTGTGCTAAATCCAATCTAGTATAATATCTGGTTGCCTACGGTTGTGCAGCGTGCTCGTAAACTGGCTTCAGCTTGCAAGCTTGAGTATGACTGTATTATGAGCCCTAAAGAGCTGAGAAGGGTAAAGCAGGAAATGAATGTTCGTATAGTTGTATTTGGAATGGATGATCGTCGTAGGACTGTGTATGTTTTTAAAACCAGTGTGAGAGACCGTACAAGACCCCTACTTATTTTAGGGCTGTCAGGAACAACGTATCTCCCCATCCGTAATATAAGGGCTCTTTACGCGAGTTATGATAAAAGTCGAAAATATGGAAGGCATCATGATTTGTGTAAGGGATGTCTCGAGTTTGCGGATGATATAGTGAAACATTGTAAGGATTGCCACATGGTATGTGAGCAGCATAAAAGCGCCAAATGCGAAAGTCGTGTAGTTGAAGCTGAGAAGAGAGACTGTAATGTATGTAGACCCACATTTTTCAATAATAAATGCTTTGAGCTCTATAAGTCAATTGGCACTTGCAGGAAAATGAGAATCTGTGAATGTGGTATGTTTCATATGATGAATGATTGGGGGAAATTCACGCATAAGTGTGATGAAATTCACTGTTCTACATGCCATGAGAAATATAAGGCAGATGGTATAAAGCATGTATGTTATATGAAAGATGCTGAGCCTTAAACTAAACGTTGTATAACTGTGTACTACAATATAGAAACATATACGGATGCTGAAACCAACAAGGTTATCCCACATCTACTTGTAAGCCAGACTATCTGCGATGAGTGCATGGAAGTCGAGGGCGATGAGTGTCACAAATGTGGTAAACGAACAAACGTTTTTAAACGATCGCACACGACAACCCCGTGAAACTCTGTGTCCTATATTGACAAGTTAGCGGACAAGTTAAAAAAAATGACTATATTCTTGCCCATAACGGCGCAAAATTTGACACACAATTCCTTTATAAGGAACTGCTTAAGCACGAGTCATCGGAGACATTTACAGGCAATCCCTTGAAAAGAGGAAACAAACTTATACAGATGCAAATAAGAGGTAATGTTCAGTTTAAAGACACTTTATTTTTCACACCTTGTAAATTGGCCAAGCTACCCAAGGTGATGTGCGTAGCCGCCGAAGTTTCAAAAGGGGATTTCCATTACACTTTCCTCACTAGCAACACATTAAATTACAATACGTATGCCTACCTTTCCCCAAACATTACTTTAACTATGCTAACATGAGTGATAGTGAGCGTGAAGATTTTGATGCTACTACAACAGTTTTAATGAAGATATTTCTTACAATATAGCAGATGAATGTGAGCGTTATTGCGTAAATGATGTGCGCGTACTTAAAATATGTTTCCAGGCCTTTAGAAGGATGTACATAGACTGGTTCAACTGCGATCCGCTACGAGTCGCAACCACGGTCGCTTCATTGTGCTTTACGTTGTTCAAGAACAAGTTCATGCCTAAAGACACACTAGCCGTCATTCACAGAAATACCCCACACAGTTATGGGAATAAGGCTATTTATTGGCTGATTCATCTACAGCAACAGACCGGGGTATGCATAAAACATGCTTGCAACACGGGGGAAATCCCCATTAAGGTAAATGATCGTGTGTTTTGGGTGGATGGTCTAAGCGAAGACCGTGCCACCGGTGAGAAGACTGCGTGCGTACTCCTTTAACGGTTGCTGGTGGCATGGATGCCCACGTCCTGAGTGTGAAATCGTAGGAGATATCCATGGTAGATCTCCTGCCGACAGTCTTGCATGGACCCGATCAGCTTATAGGGTCCCAGTTCACTCACATGGTCTTGTGTGAGCACGAATATGATGCACGGATGGAAACAGATGGGCAGTACAGTACCACGAAGAAATAAACACCATCAAACGTTCAATGGTGTTGGATCCTCTCAAATGTGGCGATAGGTTGTTCGGTGGGCGTACAAACCCCTTCAAACTATACGTTCCACCTGCAGAGGGTTGAAACTCCATTACTACGACTTTTGTTATTTATACCACTACGTGATGAAGAACCCCGTTGGAGCACCTGAAAAACTGGTGGGACCCGCACTGCCCACCATCGAAGAGCTCTCATCTAATTTGAACGAGAACTATTTCGGTCTTTCTTTCATAAATGTGCTCCCCCCCCCCTCCCGACTTATGGATGCCGATCTTACCCGTCGTTATAGACCACAAGCTCATGTTTCCCCTGTGCGTGAAGTGCGCAGAGGAGAACAATGGGGCCTGTAATCATACAACCAACCAGCGGAAGATGAGGAGTGTGTATATACAAGTCCTAAGCTGTCCCTAGCCGTTCCCCACGGTTACAGAATATTGAAAATATATGAGGTGTGAAAGGTTCAGAAGCTCCCTAACCTTTTCACGCCATACATAAACACATTTTTGAAGGATAATGTAGAAGCATCAGGGTATCCGCGAGGAGTTGATACCGGAAATGAAAAATCGGCGTATATTCAACTCTACCGTGATCGTGAAGGGATACAACTTGACCGGTCCCAAATTGTAAAGAACCCAGGCAAGCGCTTTAGAGCAAAGTTATGCCTAAATAATCTTTGGGGAAAATTTGCTCAGAATACAGGCAAGGGGAACGTCCATCTTGCCCAAAGTTATAACGAGGTGTGGGATTATGCCAACGCTCCCGATAAAGAGGTCATGGAGATCGTGAATGTAGGTAATACGTACATAATAAAGTACAACAGGAATGAATTGGCTACAGATACATCACGTGTTACAAACATACCTGTAGCCAACTTCACCACAGCGTATGCTCGCATCAAACTTTGGGGTCTACTACATTTTCTCGGGCGGAGGGTTCTGTACGCAGACACAGATAGTGTGATATTCAAGGAGAGGGATGGTGATTACATGCCACCTATTGGGGAATTCCTCGGAGAGCTGACTGATGAGATCAAGGATGAATATGGAGATAGTGCCTACGTTGATTCTTTAGTTTCAAAAGGTCCAAAAACTTATGGGGTGCGGGTGAGGGAGGGGGAATGAAGTGAGCTATATCGTGAAAGCTAAAGGTATCACGCTTAACCAGGAGATCCGGCAGATTGTTAACTTTGACTCGCTGAAGGAACTAGTGAGCTTAGAAGATGAGGGTGACCAGCCACCCCAATTGACTGTAGGGACCCACAATTTTCGAGCACAGGAACTGGGGGGCGTGAAGGAACTTAGGGGGACGAAAGTGTGTCGTAACACATATAGAAAACGCTACAAGGTGCCTGGCACCTACGATACCATACCCTTACGGTACCATGGCCCTTAAATGTTTTGTTATATATATATATATATATATATATATATATATATATATATATATATAATATATATATATACCTTTCAACCTTTCAAAAGTTCAGTGCGATAATTCCTCATTTCATGATGGTCAAGCTTGTCGTCCCTCCTCTCGAGTTGGCCTGGTGAAGTAGTGATCTTGTACTCTCCACCTCACACAGCCAGGTATGCCCGGCTTATCGGGGATTGTTCTGATCCAGGCGTCTAATCTTCTTTTGAAGATGTCCACTGCAACACCATTCGTGTTCCTTAGGTCTTTGGGCAGCTGATTAAACAGTTTTGGTCCTCTCACAACAATTAGGGAACACGACACAGTCTTCCTTTCCTACTTTCCACCGTTGTTTGGGGAGTTACAGGGTTCAAAGTAAGATTAAGGACTAGTTTCTCCATTATTTTCCAAATGTAAATAATGGTGTATCTCTCTCTTCTCCTTTCCAGTGAATATAGGTTTAGTTCGCGTAACCTTTCCCAGTAATTTAAATTCTTTGCACCCCTTGATCTTGGCTGTGAAGCTTCTATGCTTCTTCAGCTGTCTAATGTCCGAGCAGTATTCCAGTTTGGGTATAATCAATGTTTTCAGTAGAGGAATCATTAGATTCCTATCCCTTCGTTTAAAAGTTTTCAGTATCTGCCCAGTTATTCTATTTGCTCTGTTTACTGCTATCTTATTTTGTGTTTCAAATTTCGCATCATCACTCATTACAAACCCTAAATCTTTTGCTCTGGAATTTCTCTGAATTTCCTCTCCATTCGGGGTATAATATTCCATGGATTTTAGGTCTTCTCTTTTTCCGTACCGTAATAGCTGAAATTTCTCAGTGTTAAACTTCATATTGTTGCCTTCCGTCTACTTGTAGATTCTGTTCATGTCGGTTTGTAGATATCCTATATCTTCTGGGTTTCTTATTTTTCTACTGATCTTTGTTTCATCGGCAAAGGATGTTACTGTGCTGCCTCTGGTAACGTCCTCAGCTATGTCAGTTAGCATGATTATGAAGAGTAGTGGAGCTAATACTGTTCCTTGTGGTACTGAGCTGAGGACCTCTGATTCTGATGAAGATACTCCTTGTACTGTAACGACTTGCCGCCGCTCACTAAGGAAATTAGATACCCATGTCCCTACTTTTTCTGTTATTCCCATATATTTCAGTTTATGTATTATGATTCCATGGTCACACTTGTCGAACGCTTTGGCAAAGTCTGTGTATATTACATCATAGTTTTCATTACTTTCAAGTGCATCAATAATGTTGTTGTACTTATGTTGTAGTGTTCCATTAGTCATGATAGGCATGATCTGCCTGACCGAAACCCATGTTGGTTATCAGTGAATATTTTCTGTCCAAAAAGTCATAGATTTTCTGTCTAACTATTATTTCAAATATTTTAGTGAGATGAGATGTAAGCGACTCTGGCCTATAGTTTTTGACCTCGGATCGATCTCCTCCTTTATATATTGAGACTATGTTCGCGCTCTTCAAGATGCCCGGTATTTCTCCCTTGTCTAATGATCGTCTCCATATCCAATATAGGGGCTCAGCGATTGCATTCTTGCAGTTTTTGATCAGTGTGGCATTCCATTTATCCGGTTGTGCCGCTAAGTGTGCTTTTAGTTTCCCTATAGCTTGTGTAATATCATCTGTCGTAAAGTCAAAGTCCGTTATCTATCACATATCAGTTTGTCAGTTTTTGGGATACTGAAAGATGATTCGTACTGAGCTCTTAATATTTCAGATACTTCTGTTAGATCATCAGATAAAGCACTGTTCTCGTTTTTCAGAGGTCTGATAGTCTTATGTTTTTCGACTTCATTTGTGCAAAATTATAGAAGTACTTTCAGTTTCTATAGCGTCGTCGTCTTCTTTTTCTGTATGCTTCTCAATTAGTTCCTGTATGACGTCATCGATACTCTGCGGTTTATAATTTAATATTTTTCTGATGTTATCTTTAGTTACTTAATTTTGCAGTCACTCATTTTCTCTTGGCCCCTTTTGCCTCTCGAACCTGCTTCTCTTTCCTCTTTGTTGTATTTTTGGGACATGTCTTTCCACAATTTCCAGCGTCTTTTCCTCTAAAGTCATTAGCATCTCTTCCTTTGTCTTGGCCTCGAAGATGGATTTCCAATCTATTACTTCCATGCTGGATGCAACATCTTCCCAGTGTATAGCTTTGGAGTGAAAATTAAAAAATTTGTTTGAATTTGCTTCTTTCTATTGTTCGTGTTCTTTCCTTTCTTATTGCTTTTATATTGGTTCTTATTTCAATAATGTTGTGATCTGATATTATAGTTGGAAATATTTCTACATTATCAATTAGGTTGCTGTTGTTTGTGAATACCAAATCTAGGTAGTTGTTTTTTCTTGTGTTTTTCTCTTGTTTCTTGTGTTAACATAAATTCATCAGCTAGAGCTTTTTTTTTCACCTGCTCCTGGTCTTTCCGTGTGCCCCCCTTGTCCTGGGGTATACATATATTTTTTCCTATCCTTTTATATTTCATGAATGGGAAATTAAAGTTACCACAGAGAAAAATATTTGGGGTTGGAGAGTGTAGATGTTTTACCCAGTTTCTTATCTCTGTAATGGAATCTTAAAGTTTTGATGTTGGCGTGTATGTGTGTCTAATTACTTGTTGACGATATGTTTATTTATTTATTACGTGTATTTGAATATATGCCGTGAATTAGAGGCGAATTACTTGATGACGATGTGTTTATTTATTTAAAATAATTTGGTTATATCTCTGCTCTTTTTTTTCTTATCCTCTCTTTACTTGCATGTCTCTAGTTTGCATGGTACGACAGTGTTTGAATTAAGACTGTTTGCATAGTTTGTAAGCGTTCTTATTTTACTTCTTTTCATCTTTCACCCCTTTCCTATTCTCTTCGACTATTTTTCCGACTTGTCGGCATTGGCCAGCAGATGATGATGGTGAGTCTTCTTTTATCTTTTTCTGAATGAATGTTAACCCACGAATGATAGGTTTTGCTACTTACGTAACCCCTTATTCTCTTCTTTTAACCCCCTACTCTTTCCTTTCTCTCGGGCTACCTTAGAGTGGATCTCAGGGTCTTTGTTAGCCTTAGCTTCTTTAGATCTGTAGACCTCAACAAGCCGTGGAGCTGAAACGTGTATTTTGAAGAATTCTCACGAAGACGGAAAATAGCGATGGCTACCTTTGATATTGCGTGCTCGACATTCATGAAGTGGTATTCGATAAAGTCTACAGATGTGGTGAACACTCAAAGAATCCCTAGTCCTCCCTCCTTTGAAGCTTTAAAGGCCTCATTGAACCGAGCAAAGCGTAATGAGCAGGAGATCCAAATACTCTACTACGGATATTCTGGCGAGAGAAGTGCGGCTTTCGTGGCTCAAACGATGTAATGAGCTACGTCATAGGACTAAATTGCGTAAAGGCGCACATACACCGCGAAGTGAAAGAAGAATCACGTGCAGAAGAGAAGCAGCGGGTATGGGTAGTGAGTCTTGTTGACGAATGGAGTGACAAATGGTAGTATGTCATGTTACATCACACCGAGAATACATACCCTGTGTCTGAGCATATAAATCTTGTTATCATGGACAGTCTAAAATATTTTTCTCATTACGTTCATATATATCAGGATGAGGTTCGCAGTGAGGTTGTGGCTAGGCTAAAAGCTTGTGCGAGTTTTTAATAGATTTAAGGATGAGTATCGCTTGCTAAGAAAAAGGAGAGATACGGGCACATGATTCTCTTAAATAGAGCGCCGGAGTGTTAATGTGAGGAAAAAATGAACGAAGATGTATGGTTTCGATAAAACATTAAAGCCGTTATTACTTCATGTATCGGAAAAATTCTGAATGTCCGTTATAATGGAATACAAATACTCGTATGATTCTTTCAGGTTGGAACAACCCCGTGCACGGATAACTAACGCTTGGTATGACGCGCCCGTGTGACTCATCCCTCGACACCTCCCACCGAGCCAAACCGCGCACCGGCTGCTCATAGTCACCTCAGCGCTTGACCCGAGTGGACGTACACTCCTCACAATAGAAAACGATGGAGCTTCCGTTGAGCAGTATCCTCAATGCCGCATACGATGTCTCCGTGACGAAGTCATTGCGTGTGTTCAAGCGTAAAACCGGCGCTGTTGACCATGCACTTGAAACGAGTTGTAGACAAACAAACTCTGGCAAACGGAATGTTATTTATTTAAGTGTTGAGGAGATGAATAGAATCTTCGTGATAGTTGAGAAGTGGGGCTAGGATCATTATAAAGTACCTGCAGGTGTAGGCCCAAAAAAATAGCAAATTAGTGATGCACCCTCATATGCCATTATTTGTACGTTGTGTATAAATCGTGACCAGCTATGCATTGATATATGGTTGTTGTTGTTGGTTAGCCGATCAGCCCACCCTCATCGAGCAAGCCGGCGGCACGCAGGTAACTGATCACCCTCTCCGGAGTGGACCAGAGGTTCAGCGCACTAGTGATGTTGTGTTGTGTTCTGTGTTATGCTAGAGCGGTACAGTCTGTCAGTGTGTTCAATTGTTTGTGGTGTGTCCTGGCACAGGTGGCAGGTGTCGTCTGTGGAGTTGTCTAGTCTGTGTTTATCTACAGATCTACAGAAGCTAAGGGTAATAAAGACCCTAAGATCCACTCTAAGGTTAGCCCGAGAGAAGAAAGAAAGTAAGGGGTTAAAAGAAAATAATATGGGGTTAAGTAAGTAGCAAAACCTGTCACTCGTGGGTTAAAATTCATTCAGAAAAGGAGAAAAAAGGACACCATCATCATCCGCCGGCCACTGCCGACAAGTCGGAAAAATAGTCGAAGAGAATATTTCCAGCTGTTGCAGACCGGTCCTCCACTCCATAGTGAGGTAGAGGATGCAGCCCACTCTGCCGGAAAGGGGTGAAAGATGAAAACAAGTAAAATAAAACGCATTTCAAACCAGGCAGTCAAACCATGCACCACATTCTTAACTCAAAGAACAACACATTCTTAACTCAAAGCAACACATACCTCCAGCAGTTGCAGACCGGTCCTCCACTCCATAGGGAGGTGGAGGACGCAGCCCACTCTACCGGAAAGGGGTGGAAGATGAAAAGAAATAAAATAAGAACGCATTACAAACCATGCAATACATTCTTAACTCAAACACTATCATACCATGCAAACTACAGACATGCAATGAAGAGAGTTACAGACATGCAAATAAGAAGAGAGAAAAAAAAAGAATAACAAAAAGTGGGTTAGTTTACGCTACGAGTTACATCTAAGTTCGTGTTAGTCTAATTTTTTTTTTCTGGCATATCACACGCTGGCATGTCACAAGCTGGCATTAATCGTCAACAGACTCATCCTCGACCACCACCCGTAGAGCTACTGTTACTAATTGTTTTATTATGATATTAAACAACGTTAATATTTTTAAAATGCCTCTCTAAACGGTTCTTAAACACATTAACGCTGGTAGAGTTCATGACTGACGCGGGAAGATTATTCCATTTATCAATTACTTTAAACGTAGAGAGGTTTTTAGCGATATTAGTAATGAAACGTCTGCCACGCAACTTAAATCCGTTATTACGAGTATTGCTATTATCGAGAGTGAACAGTTTGTCAAAATTTACGTTATCGATTTTATTAACGATTTTGAAAACTTCAATAAGCTCCCCCCTTAATCTCCTAGTTTCGAGTGAATGCCTCTAGTTAACTTTTCAAATACACGCATTCATAACTTAACCCTACAAAAAATTCCGGCGTTATAGGGTTAATTCTATCCTCATAAGACTTGCTGCGCAATGACGGAATTAGTTTCGTGGCGCGACGCTGAACCCTTTCTAACCTATCAATATCCTCACGCAAATACGGGCACCAAAACTGAACGGCATATTCTAAATGAGGCCTGACTAGGAACTTGTAAAGGGGCAATATAATATTCTTCGATTTAAATTCGAAATTACGCGCTATGAAGCCTGACATCCTATTAGCTTTTGCGCAAGACTCCAAGCACTGGTTCCTAACTTTTAAATCCTTAGATACGCGTACGCCTAAATCTACTTCCTCGTCAACGCTCTCTAACTCTCTATCATCCATCGTGTACGAGTAATTATTGTTACGAGAACCTATATGCAAAACTTTACATTTGTCTACGTTAAATTGCATCTGCCACTTATCCGTCCACTCTATAATCCTATTTACATCGTCTTGGAGCCTATCTCTATCGTCCCCGTTAACAACATTAACGCCTATTTTAGTATCGTCCGCGAATTTTGACACGTTACTAGTCAAGTCTACATGTATGTCGTTAATGTAAATTACGAATAGCAATGGGCCTAACACTGAACCCTGTGGGACACCGCTACCTACATCCAACCACCCCGATTCACTACCATTAACAACGATCCTCTGTCTCCTAGCACGAAGCCATTCCTCTAACCAGTTAGCTATCTGACCGCGTATACCGTGCGCTTTAACTTTCGCAATTAATCTTCTATACGGAACTGTATCGAACGCCTTTTCAATATCTAAATAAATAACGTCAGCCGCTCTATACCTATCGTATTCGCGCACTACTTCGTTATAAAATTCTAACAAATTAGTTAAACAAGATTTATGGCGTCGAAACCCATGCTGACTACTATTAATCAAATCGCGACTTTCTAAATCTCTTCTAATTTAGTATTCAAAAATATTGTTTTAGACGTAATCCTAACACCCAAACCGTGCCTAGGGGTAATACCTAGAACTAAAGACCTATCTCACCTCGCCTTCATGGACCTAATTAACCCCCTATATCTCTCCAAAAGGTCAGACACTCTCGTATCGGCCTATACGAGTCGTTGCCCCCTACCATCGTCACCAACATCGAGTGACGGGAGGCAACATCAATCCTATCCACTTCGTCTCTAATTCTGTCAACCCTGGCCCCTGGGAGACAGACCCTCCTCCTCTCGGGATGGGACGATCCATCGCCGCCAACTCATCGCCGCCAACTCATCGCCGCCAACTCAACTCCGCCGACTCAACTCCATCCAACTCATCGCCGCCAACTCAACTCCATTTTTTCAAAAAATAAATTAAATTTATTTTTGAATGTTAGAGCTTTAAAAAATTAAAAATCGTTAGAAACTCTTTATTCTACTACATTAAAAAAAGATTAAAATGTTCAGATTTTAATTAGTGGTAATTGTAGGCAATCCCACGTAAATATTCTAATGGTGATCGTTGCTCAAAGCTTAAAACTAGTTTTAATATACGGTCATCAGCATCACGATATTTTTTTAACTTTGAAGGTGGAGCATGACCTCCTACAAGTTGTTCGAGATACATATCTCGACTCTTCTGTATTTTGTATAAGGCATCTATAATGTTAATTGGTGAAGGTTAGGTTAGGTTAGGTTGGGTTAGGTTAGGTTAGGTTAGGTTAGGTTAGGTTGGGTTAGGTTAGGTTAGGTTATATTATATAAATAAAATATTATATAAATATAATTAGTTATGTTTTCAATGGTTCTTCCAAGTGTTTTTAATTTCCTTCAGTACCTATCATCGCACTAAAGAAAGATTAATAAATTATACAAAACATTATTTGGCAACGGTACGGTACATTCGGAGTTGAGTTCGCGGCGATGAGTTGGCGGCGATGAGTCGGCGGCGATAAGTCGGCGGCGATGAGTCGTACTAGACGCCCCCCTCTTGGTTGGACTCCGTCCAACGAACGCTGTGTCCATATGGCGCAATAAAGAGTCCCCAATTAAAATAGTTTCCCCCTCGTTCACGTCCCTATCCAAATGAGCGAAAGGGTTCGAAATCTCGATAGGGGGATTCCTATCGCCTAACGTACACGGCCTAGCTCCACCCTTAACTTCTCTAAATCCCTCCCCATCTACTAATCTCGGACCAACCTTAACCCCTTCCTCAACTCTATCCAACCTTCCCGATAAGCTACCTAAACTAAAAACTAGGTTACGCACCTCACCCTTCAAATTACTAACGTCTTCAACGTTAGTATTGGTTCAGCTTTTGTCAACTGTAGCCCTACCCCTGCCATCTTCAAGCGTTGCAAGTCTTTCCGTTACCTCACGTACACTACGTTTTATGTCAACTATTTCCTCCCTTAAATCGCAAAAAAAAACGATCTCTCGGTAATCGCCATAGGACCGCCGTTATAATCCTTAAAATCCGTATACCACCGATTTACCCCACACTTAGCACACGACGTTTTCTGCGACGGCATCGAGCAAGTTAAATTAGTTTATAACTGTCATAAGTTTAAGTTAAATTAAACCGGCCGGCACGCTATGAAAACTTCTAAATCGCTAAAAACCACTTATATCGAATTACTTAACTATAACAATGTGAATATAAACGCAAGTATATAAAGTCAGAACTTTCCAAAAGTAAAGTTATTGGCAATATCCAAAAGTCGAAGCAATATCAGAGAGCTCAGGAAATGAGTCCGTTCAGTACAGAGTCTGGGGTGTCCACATCGGAATCGTGCTAAGTTAACTCGATCCGATCTGCTCAGGCTGGTCTCTGACCTGTCAATGGGTGGCGGCTTCGCACCTAGGACCGCATTCGGACCGAATTGTGTCAGTGCTTTGTGGGTTAGGTACGTGTGTATAGGTGTTTTCTGTACTGTGTGATGTCTGTGGGGCGTGGTATGGAATGGAGTATTTGATTATAATGTCTCTCTGGTGTTACCTTAATGGTGCAAGGTGTCGGTGCATGATTGTACATGTAGTGGCAAGGGTGCTGTGGGTTAGTTGTCGCTGCTGCCATGAATTGTGCTCCCCTCATGTCTAAATGTTCCCTAACTTTCAGTGTTTTTGCTTCTGTGTGCAGGTGTTCTATTGGTGTTGATTGAGTGCATCCTGTAATGATACGAAGTGCGTTGTTTTGTATTGTCTGTAAGGTGTTTATGTCTCTGTTTGAGATAATGGGTGCCCAGCATGGGCTAGCATAGTCCATAACTGAGCGAATATATTGTTTGTATATGAGTGATGTTGTTTCCTGCTGGTGTCCAAAGTTTGTGCCTATTAGTACCCTAAGCGTGTTAAGTCTTGACTTACATTTGTTTTTAATGTCCTGAATGTGGTTTGCAAAAGATAATGATGTGTTGTATGTGACCCCAAGTATTTTGGTCCTGTGAGTGTGTGGGATGTTGGTGTTGTTTAGTGTAAGCTGTGGAGTTATCTGGTGTTCTTTTGTGTTGCTTGTTAGCAAGGTGGTGGTTGATTTTGTGGGCGCTACTTTGAGTCTATTGTGTGTGAGCCAGTCTTGTATACTGTTTATGTATGTTTGTAGGTTATTTGTAGCGGTGTTGATGTTGTTGTGGGTGGATGTTAGAGTAATGTCATCTGCATATGATGATAACGTAAGCTTGTCATCTATGGGTGTTGGAATGTCATGCATGTATAAGTTGAACAGTGTTGGTGAGAGAACAGAGCCTTGAGGGACCCCGTTCAGAAAAAGCTTGTTTTTGGATGACTTGCCATTAAATGTGACATGTGAGTATCTTCCTGAAAGATAGTTGCTCAGCCTCCGTTTGGTGTTATTGTGCATGTTTGTGTTGCGTGTTTTGTTTATGAGAGGGAAGCGTGGGATAGCATCAAATGCTTTACTAATGTCTATTGTTGCTAATAGTGTACGTTGAGCTGGTCATCTGGAGTTGATGCCATCCATGATGTGCTGCGTGAGGTTAGTGAGTAATGTCGTGGTTGAGTGGTGAGGTCTGAATCCATGTTGAGTAGATGATAGTGGTATGTGTGGGTTGGTGATTTGTAAGATTAGTCTTTCTGTTACTTTGGAAGGTGTGCATAGTAAAGTAATGGGTCTATAGGAAGCTGGTTCTGTTGGATTTTTGTTTGGTTTGAGTAGTGTAATAATTTTACCTTGTTTCCATATGTCAGGAATAATACAGTGTTGGTATGAATATGTGCTGATGTTTGTGAGAGCTAGTATTCCCTGTGGGCCCAAGTGTTTAAGGTGTATGTTAGATATGTTGTCTGGTCCAGTAGCCTTCGAATTCTTAATGTTTTTGATGATCTTGGTGGTCTGGTCCGTATTGAAGGGTGTAATGGTCGTGTCGAGTCTGTAGGTTTTCGTGTGTCTGGCTGTTTGTCTATCTGCGTGTTTCTGGTTGTTGTCTCTCTTTAAGTGACTTATCTTTGCGTAGTGATTAATTAGAATGTTAGCTTGTTGTGCATATGTTGGGATATTATTTTGGCTGCGACAGATAGCCGCATGTGAGGTGTGAATGCCGCTGTTAGAGTGGGAAATGCTGTTTATAGTCTTGTATAGCCTGAATGTATCTGTGGAGTGGTTTAGTGTTGTTATGAATTCCTTAAATGTTTCTGTTTGTTTTTCTTTGAGTTTGTTGTTTATTTCTGTGTTAAGCTGTTGTATCTGCTGTTTTATGGCTTCTGTGTGTGATGTTTGTGTGTTATGTTTAAGGTTGTTACGTTGCTTTATGAGGTGGGCTATTTCTCTAGTGTAATTTGGGTTGTATTTCCTAATGTTGCCCTTGGGTATGTATTTTTTTGCATTATTGATGATCTGATTAAATGTCTTGAGTGTTGTATTGATGTTTATGATGGGTGTGCTATTTAATGTGGTGAATTGTTCCTCAGTCTGTATTTTGAGCTGTTTCCAATCAGCTTTCTTGTAATTTCTGTAAGTGTGCCTAAGGCTATTGGGGCAGAGTGTAGAATGTGTTGTAATGATGATGGGCAGGTGATCTGATGACAGTTGTTTTTCGGTTCTCCAGTGTGTGTGTGTTGCTAGTGAGGGAGAAGAGAACGTTATGTCTGGGGAGGAGTTTGAGTATCCTGCTTGATGTGGTATGTGTGTATGTTCTTCTGTATTGTTGAGAATGAAGAGGCTGTTTAGTTGTGTGGCTATGTTGGCGCCTCTGGTGTTGCTTTCATTGTGCAGGTACCAACTAGTGTCTAGCGTTGAAGTCTCCTCCCAAGATGACATTAGTGAGAGAGGCCAGATTGTATAACTGTGGATTGTAATTGGCTGGCACCTGAGGTGAACTATCTGGTGGGATGAAAATGTTGACTAGTGTGGTGGTGTGTTTTGCGCGTGTTTTAATGTTCACTGCCTGTATTTCTATCGTATTATCTGCTTGGATTGTATTTATAATGTTTTGGGTGGCATCAGTGTAGCTAATGCTTTTACGTATGTAAGTGATGAGTCCACCCCCGTGGTCCCAGTACGATCTTGACGGATCGCCGTGAAGTCGGGGATGGTGGGTGTTTTGTGTGTGCGTTTTAGTTTTGTTTCTTGTGTAGTGCTATGTGAATGTTTTGTTTGTGTACGAATTCCCTAAGCTGCATGATTTTGTTTGGGAGGCCATCTACGTTGTACTGTAATATGTTAATATTATACTTCTGTATGTCTCTCATGGTCCTATTTTGTCTGTCTTTGTGTATAGTAACATGTGTAAGTTGTAGTGGGGCCTGGATTAGTCTTAATGTCGCCGGAGAGTAAGAGTAGTCCGGGGAGCACGCAATTGCTTCCCGTAAATGAAAAAAATAGCATGCTGGTATAGGTCCGGCCCCGGGAGCCGATCGGCTCTCTGAACGTGCCACGCAACAGGCCGTCGACTGCCAGTCTGGCCAACTGTAGACAGTCCGCTGCACGGAGATTTAAGGAAGTTTGGCCTCCAGCGCGTTGATGTTTCGTTTGACGTCCCCTCTTCTTCGCGTTGACGTGTCCCGCGCTGGAGGATACAGCCACTGTTAGAAGCTTCCTCGTCAGCTGCTAACACTTTTTTCACGTTGTTCTAGCTAACTGTTCAGAGGTTTTTATAAACAAATCTCAGTTTTATGCTCAAAACGGCTCTTTCTAATTTTAAAATTGATTATTCAAGATATACGGTTGATGTGGAAGACTGCGTCTGATAATAACGTCCTTGCCCTACGCGAAACCGCTTCATCCTCGACAGAATGTTTGAAATTGTCAGTTCCCGCAAGCTAAAGCCTATATTGGACGTACCTGTTGCCGATATGCTTTATTTTGACACGGTTCTTGAATACGCATACACCGCTCTACTCGACAGGTTTACCGAGTGTAGGACTAAACAAGGCGAGAATGGCTTGGAACTGGAGGCGTATTTAAAAGGTATAGACTCTTCGAAATATCTTAAACTTTTGTACAGAGGACTTGAGCGGTACAGGGATGAGCTCACCTACACTGTTTACCCTGAATAGCTATTTCTTTATATAACGAGCGGCTGCCGGCACGACTTAGAAGATTATTTCAATTGCCGATATGCGTTGTGAAGAAGAATTCACGGTTGTAAAGCTCGGATTGGAAAGAAAAACCCTCCTTTGGAAAGGAGTGTTTATAAACTTGAATTTAATAATAATTTTGTGGCAGATGATGCCCTTTTTGTGCGTGCTTTTGAATGTATTCTCTCCGTGTTTAAAGAGTGATAACTTGCCGCCCATTTGTAAAGTGGGTACAAAAATAGTGTTAAAAGAACTGAAAGCCCTTTACATCGAATATTGACAGCCGCGTACTTTGAGTGGTGAAATAATGTTAAATCGTATTTACTGCATAGTACAGGGCAACGAGGATGTAACTGTAGGCCCGATCACATGCGAGTTTAGTATTTTAATTAAGCGCAGTAGAACATAAAGCACGTATATCTTTATATATATATATATATATATATATATATATATATATATATATATATATATATATATATATATATATTATCCAAGTATTGGAATTCTTCTGCCCTATTATTTTTTAAATTTATATACAAGTGTCTATTTGTGCGTACATATATTAAACTTGTATATAAATTTCTCCTGTACTATTATTATTATTTTTTATGCTTATATATAAGTGTGTAGATGCGCGTACACATATTAAACGTGCATATACAGTAGATTTCCACTATGATGTTATTATTTATGATTGTGTGTATATATATATATATATATATCTATATATATATATATATATATATATATATGATGACTAAAACCAAGAAGGAAAGGAAACACAGAGTGGTGCTCAAGCGCTTTCGTCTAATGACATCCTCAGGAACACTGAAGTAAATTAAGAGTTCAAGGCTATATATAGGTTACAAAAAAAAATATATATATATATATATATATATATATATATATAATAAATATAGAAATAAAAATTGTGGGAGGAGCATACAAATTTGTAAGGAAAACTACCAATTTTAGCACTTTGCCCGAATTCAACACAAGGTTAAATGGATTGTTTACAACCGATTTTATAGATAATGCCTGAATGATATATGTCACAAAAAATAAAAATAATAAAATAAATAAAATAAAAATAAAAATTGTAAGAGGAGCATACAAATTTATAAGGAAAAATTACCAAAGTTTTAGCACTCTGCCCTTCTTGTCTAAATCCGTTCTGAATGAATTCAAAACAATGGGATCGAGTTGAAAAAAACCTTTGCTCATGTTAAAGTTATTTCTAAGTTGGATAATAGCAGACTCAAGAATATTTCTATTAACATTGTTGCTAGAGTGAAACAAAACTGAAGCATTATTCCAATCAATACAATGGGATAACTCTGACAAATGGACAAAAAGGGCACTGGACGACTGTCCCGTTCTAACGGAATATTGATGCTGTTTTACACGCGTGTGCAAATCCTTTCCCGTCTGACCAATGTAAAAGGAATCACATTGTTTACAACCAATTTTATAGATAATGCCTAAATTATTGGTAGGGGTTATTTTTTACTATGATATTTTTCACAATATTGTTATATGAAAATACTACATTAATATCCAAAAGTTTAAGTATATTAGTAATGCCTAAAAAGCTCGGGAAAAATGGAAGTACTAAAATATTCTTTGACAAAGTGCGAATGTTATTAATCACACGATAGAAGGTTCGTTTTGCCTTGTTAAGACAATATTCCATAAACGCAGGTGGGTAGCACAGATCACTTCCAATACCGTTGATTTTTTCCAATTCGGCATCGATGTATTCCGGACTGGCGAGCCTAAGAGCGCGGAGAAACATTGAACATTGAAGAAAATATGGCCTTCTTAATCGGGGTGTCATGTCCAGAGTAAAAGTGTACGTAGGACAAATTGTTTGTTTTTTCCGATAGATACTAAACTTAAAACCTGGGCTTTCCCTATGTACACGCACATCCAAAAACGGGATTGGAAGTGATCTGTGCTACCCACCTATCGTTCATGGAATCTTGCCTTAACAAGGCAAAACGAACCTTCTATCGTGTGATTAATAACACTCGCACTTTGTCAAAGAATATCTTAGTACTTCCATTTTTCCCGGGCTTTTTAGGCATTATTAATATACTTAAATTTTTGGATATTAATGTAGTATTTTCATAGAACAATTTTGTGAAAAATATCATAGTAAAAAATAGCCCTACCAATAATTCAGGCATTATCTATAAAATTGGTTGTAAACAATGTGATTCCTTTTGCATTGGTCAGACGGGAAAGGATTTGCACACGCGTGTAAAACATCAATATTCCGTTAAAACGGGACAGTCGTCCAGTGCCCTTTTTGTCCATTTGTCAGAGTTATCCCATTGTATTGATTGAAATAATGCTTCAGTTTTGTTTCACTGTAGCAACATTGTTAATAGAAAAATTCTTGAGTCTGCTATTATCCAACTTACAAATAATTTTAACATGAGCAAACGTCTTTTTCAACTCGATCCCGTTGTTTTGAATTCGTTCAAAACGGATTTAGACAAGAAGGGCAGAGTGCTAAAACTTTGGTAACTTTCCCCTTTACATTTGTATGCCCCTCTTACAATTTTTATTTTTATTTTATTTATTTATTTATTTATTTTGTTTTTGTGACCTATATATCATTCAGGCATTATCTATAAAATTGGTTGTAAACAATCCATTTGATCTTGTGTTGAATTCGGGCAAAGTGCTAAAACTGGTAGTTTTCCTTACAAATTTGTATGCTCCTCCCACAATTTTTATTTCTATATTTATTATATATATATATATATATATTTTTTTTTTGCAACCTATATATAGTCTTGAACTCTTTATTTACTTCAGTGTTCCTCAGGATGTCATTAGACGAAAGCGCTTGAGCACCACTCTATGTTTCCTTTCCTTCGTGGTTTTAGTCGTCATAATTTTTTTTCACGTGTTACTTTCGTGAAATAATTTTCATATATATGTGTGTTTTTGCTCTATAGAATTCTTCTACTGTTATTATTATTTTTTATTGTATATTTACATCCTATATATTTCGAATAAATGTATGTTAAATTATTTCCATGTTAAATAATTCGACTAAATAAACAGAATGATAGAGTTGGGTTTTATTATTCATTAAGCGATATTAATTGAAACAAGTGCTTTCCTAGGTGTGTATATATATATATATATATATATATATATATATATATACTGTATATATTATATATATATTTTTTTTTCAAACGATATTAAACGATAGAAATAACTGGGATGATAGGAATATATAAACGATGCATGTGTGCTTCAATAAATATATATATGTATACACTACGCCAAATGTCTGGTTACACCTTCTAAGTCAGATTAAGCCAACTGGCTGATTAAGACTTCTAAGCCAGCTGAGACAGCCAAGAACTTTAGTATGCGACGAGATATGCCTGCGAAAATAGCTTCTCTCCTCTCCGCTCAGGTTACCTTCCTAGGTTAGGGAACCCCTTTTGAGGGGAGGTCATTCTCCTGGACCAACCCCCTCTCTCCCCTTCATGCAGCTTGGGGACTAAACAACCTCCCCCTTTCTTGCATACCCCTCCACTATGGGTGCCAACCCCTTCTCCCATGGGTGCCACTCCCGGGTGCCAACCTTTTTTTTGCAACATTTGAACAACATTGCATTGCAATTTGCACTCTAACATTACGCGGTCATACTACTGACCCGTTATTCTTTTTGCTTTTTGTGTCTCGAATTTCGAATCGTCATCATTCTGAAACCCTTGCAGTTGAGGTGTGTATAAATAATATTTCCTATTCAACATTAAGCATCTACCATCCATCAAATGGTAACGTGCCATCGTTTATTGCTAATATATGTAGATAAAACTTTAATTTCTAATCACATCAACAATAACTGCATCATTGCGTTGCGGGAGATCTAAACATCGATCTCGCTGAAATAAACTCAAACAATAATGCTAACTTCTTCTACAATCTCGTTACAGCATATGGTTTTAATTTAAATATAACTAAGCCAACAAGACTATAAAATAACATAAAAAATCCACTTTATTAGACCAAATGTGGGTGCAATCTCACCTTGACTGTGCGTCGGATATATTCCTATTACACATTGCTGACCATCTGCCCACATATATGCACACAATGCTAATTAGCCATTTACAAATACAGGAGAGAATATAAATTGACAGACCCTACAATTTAGGGTGTCCCGTTAAACCCAAAGTTGGTTGGGTACAGCATTAACCGATATAATATCGTGAAGTGGGCTACTAAGAATGTCCAAACAAGTTTTTAAAGTCCTATCTTAAAAAATCATGCATCCCCAGGGATTTACATTTTACACCCCCGATTCAGACCAAAAAATTGGCATTTTGACCTTTAAAAGGCCCATTAAAGCTAGAAATTACATACACATTTTTTCCAATCTGTTAGTAGGAATCCCCAGAACCACGTCAAGGTCGGTTGGAATCTCTGGAATTTTTTAGTTTTTTTTTGTTTTTTCTAGTTTTTTTTGGTTTTTTGGGGGTTTTTAAAATTTTTTTTTACTTTTTGTATTTTATATTTTTTTATATATTTTTTTTTATGAAAAATTGATCCCCTTTTTTAATAAAAAATTGCATTAATCCCCCTTTTAAACTAATAATTTACCTAGTAATTACGAAGATTCTTTTTCTTGATTTCTTTTAAATTTTTTCTATGAAGTTCTGTGGTTTGAATTTTAGCTTGAAGCTGAGCTTCATCTTTAACTGTAGGAGCCAGATCAGTTATAAGCTTAATAGCCCTTTCAGCACAATCATTGACAACCTTCAAATTACTCACAAACTCTTCCATTTCATTATAGTTTGGATCTGAGCACCATTCTCCCACTGGCTTTGACGACCAACAACTTCCTAAATTCATGATTTTAAAGATTTTCCATGAATTAGGAGGTTCTATCAAATCCACCAGATGTATATCTGGGTGTCGTTCTAGAACTTCTGGCTTTCCTATAATAATTTCATCTGGAACTTCAGTTCCTAATAAACGAGCTGCGATACTTGCTTTTGTATTCTCATCTAAAGTTTTACTAAAAAGAGATAAAACTACAAGTTCTTGATTTAAATACCACTTGTGTCTTAAGAATGCATCTTACTGCAGCAATAGAAACTTCTGGATCTACTTCCTGCCAGACATAAACTAATTGCTTATAAAATCGCAGGTCATTGAGTGGTGCTTCTGCAGCTAATGGGGTCTTTAGCCAATAAGGGCCATAAACTAAAGATGTAAACTTGACAAATCTTCCAAATGATTCTTTTACTTCTGGTTCATAGTTAAGCTGATCTCTAAATAAGACAAGTTTATTTGAATACAGCTGAGGTGCCATGAATCTAGCTCGATGCCATGCTTCTGGTTTACGAAGATGTATCTTTGAAGGCCTGTGCCCCAACAATAAACAGTTTAATTCTAAATATTCTAAGTAATCATCTCTGAAATAATTTTTGTTCTCTAATAAAGAATTAGAAATTATATTTGCACTTTCTTTAATATCCATCAACAAAGAAAGGCTCAGTTATATTTATTTCTTTAGTTTGGGATAATGTTATTTTGGACCAGCTTTTCGAAAATTCTTCAAATATGGGATAATCGGGACCAGTGCTTTTTCCAAAGATGCATTGCCAAACAGATTTTACAATAAGTTCGCCAATGTGGTGACGGCATGCTAAATATAATAATGGTCTATTCAGATTTCTTTCTATATAAATGCAAGCTTCTTTGTTAATACCTGTATTTGAGGCCGTCGTGTCGAATGACATACCTCTCACCTTTTCTGTGACCTGCCAATCTGTAAGGAGCTTGAATGTAGCTTCAGACATTTGTTCACCAGTAGCATTTTGACTAATAGGTATCCCCAAAATTTTATCAATATCAGGAGATCCAGTAGCAGCAACAGAAAGCCTTTCTAAGCCTAAAATCTGTTTTGAATCCCAATGGACAACAAGATGTTTCATATTGGTATTTTGAAATAATTCTTTGACTTCGTTTTCAGTTTTTACCCTATTTTCTTGTGTGGCTGTATGAGTAGATGTTTTTGAAACTGCATAATCGTTTAGGTCTCCACCGCCGGCTCTAATTAAAGCAGAAATTATTAATGTAGCTGTTCTAACAGATACATTTCCTCTGTCTATAGCACTGGCTACAATAGACTCTTTAAGTACATTTCTAGGTAGGTAGATCGGCTTTTGTTCTTTAGTTGTTTTTAGTCTTTTATTGAGGTAATCATAATCGTTAGAACTATCTCCCTCACATTCTAATTCCTCTATTTTCACTTTAGACGGTTTGCTTATTCTCTCTTGTTCTTTCTGACGTAAACGTTCATTGGTTGCTAGTCTTTCTATTTTATTTTTTATGCTTTGCTCTGAAATCTTATCTCTTGAACCCAGTGTAACTTTATATCCCTCTCTCGGCATCTTTAAAAACTCCAGATCTTCCTCAACTTCAGCTTTCCCTAGCTTTTCTGAAAGAACTTTTTCAGGAAATGGGTGAGCGACATCAAATATTGTTTCAAGTTTTTCATAAAATTTGTTTACTGAACTTAGGTGCTCTTCAGTTTTTCTATATTTATGTTTTGTTAGAACATACCATTCCTGGTGCAACTTAAGAAGTTTTTTAACGGCGTATTGTCTGCTCCTAGCAGGTAAGTTGCATTTATTCCAAAAGGAGAACACATGGTCTATTACCATGCCAGCTTGATGACTTACAAGTTTTCCTTTAACAAGGGACTGATTATAATGAGGATTGCAAGCTTTAATATGATGGAAATATTTGAGTACTTGCTTGTTGGTTGGAACAGCTGTAGTCGTTATGGAGGCTATAGGTTGACCTAGAAAGGGAATTTCTGTTTTGCTTCTAGTTAATGGTTTGCTTAGAGCCATTTTATCAATTTAAATAGGTATTATGGTACCTAGATTTAGAAATTCCTGAAAAAATGTTAAATTAGTTAGTAAAAATCGCTAAAAATCTGAAATAAGGGGGCTAAATTGCGCCCTGTGGGGCCCACATTTAGCATTGACATTTATAAAGCTAGTATACATTACCAGAAATGCATATAGAGTGGTAAATGTGTTTTACTTTTAATTAAAATAGTATAGTGTATTTTACTAGAAAATGCCAAAAAATGCCAATTTTTTAATCTGAATCGGAGATGTAAAATGTAAACCGCTGGGGATGCATGAATTTTTTAGATAGGACTTTAAAAACATGTGTGGGCATTCTTAGTAACCCACTTCACGATATTATATCGGTTAATGCTGTACCCGACCAACTTTGGGTTTAACGGGACACCCTACCCTACATCTATAATAATAAATTAAAATTTATCAGAGAGATATCAAGTTTTGACTGGTCGAGAATAACTGAAAGTAACTGAAATAGAAACAAAATTTCAAACATTCTCAAATACACTAATGAATATATTTAATAATAATTTTCTTATAAAGTCGAAACTCATGTCAAAAAAGAATTATAACAATCAGTGGATCACTCCAGTCCTCATTGTAAGCATAAACCGTAAACATTCTCTCTATAAACTATGGAAGAATGATATTATCACTGAACAAATATATAAAAATTATTGTAACAGACTAAATTCGCTCATAAAAACTGCAAAAGCGAACCATTATTGATCTAAAGTTACCGAAAAAAATCTAATCCTAAAGGGATCATGGAATACTTTAAAGGTCCTAGTTAACATCAAAAAAGAAGACAAATCCGGTAACTTCGTTAACATAGGATGTAATTTCCTACAGTGATCCCAAAGACATGGCCAATTTATTAAACAATTTCTTTTCGAAAATAGGAAGAATACGGCAGCTGCCATTCCAGAATCAGACAGTCACTACCAACAATATATGCTACAACCCACACCAAATACTTTCTTCTTTGAACCAATTCTACCAGACGAAACATCAGCTACATTAAAAAACTTAAAAAATAAAAGCGCTGATATCAGTTTAATTCCAGGAAAATATATAAACTAACATCAGATGATATAAAAACCCTACTCACAAGACATGAATGAGTCAATAGCACAAATCAGACAGCCCTGATTCTCCATCCAATTACCGACCAATCTCCGTCTTACCAACTCTGAGTAAAGTATTTGAAAGAATCGTACACAATAGACTAGTCAAATTCTTAGCTAAATACCACATCCTAACAAAAATACAATTTGGGTTTAGAGAAGGCCACACCGCAGAAGACGCTATTAACATGCTATTAGAAAATATCTATAAAAACCTAAACTACAAAAAACACAATCTTAGTTTTTCTTTACCTGTCGAAAGCCTTTGATACGCTCTCATATGATATCTTACTAGACAAACTAAACACATATGGTATGAGTTGAAATATGCTAAATTGGTTTAAGTCATATCTCTCTAATCGTCAGGAGTATGTTAAACTAAATGGCATTTCATTAGAATATGCTATATTGGAAAATGGGGTTTCACAAGGATCAATCCTTGGACCCTTACTCTTTTTAATACATGTAAATGATTTTTATCGGTCAACAATATAAGACTGTATTCAGTACGCAGATGATACAACACTCACTTCTAGACACCACGATATCAATTACCTAATGAACGAAGTGAACAGGCAATTACTGTAAATCATGGCTATAAATGGATGTGTGCAAATAAGCTTTTACTAAACTTGACAAAATTATCATATATGATCGTAACTAAAAAAACTGCAATCGTGCACGAAAAATTAAATTTCAAAAGCCACACACAACATATCAAATCAAAAATATTTAGATTTCTCTATATAATGTTTAAACTCAAAAAAACAATTCCCCAAAATGCCATCCTCACATTGTATTACCCATTTATCCATCCACACTTGCAATATGGAATCACAGCATGGGGAAGTACAAAGAATTATATACTGTATCCGCTACAAGCAACCCATAAAAATGTTTATGGACTCTCAGACAATGATGACAGACGATCTCATACCTCTCCAATGTTCAGAAAATTAAATATTCTAAAATTAAATGACCTGTATAAACTTACTGTCGGTATTAGTATGTACAAAGTTGATAATAATAGAAACTATATTTCACCCATTCACGGGGCGATTACCCCCCATCAGATCAACCATAATCATAATACAAGGCTTCCCAATGATTTCATACATAAACCAAATTACAAATTGCAGGAAATGCTCTTTCCTACAAAGGAGCAGATATCTGGAACGCTATACTCATAAACATCAGACAAGCACCATTACTGATACCGTTTCGCAACTCACTAAAGAAACACTTTATAAACTCCTACTAATGTATGTGTGTATATATACAGAGTGGGTAAAAAAAGTGACCCCTTAGAGGTAACCTATCATATTAAAAAAAGTAAGGGAACTAGAGCTCTCAAACTTCATAGATGCTTACCTTAGCATGTTGTTCGTCTTAATTGGGAAGTTGCTCGATATGTCCCCCTTCCTGCTCAACGCAGGCCTCCAAACGTGGACGCCACTGATCAATACACCTGCTTACATATCGTTGAGACACCTTCTCCCAGCCGAGCAGAATTCTTTCGCGTCGTTCATCTATGTCTCTTATATTGGTACCAGGGATGTAAACTTTGGACTTCAGGAGTTTCCAAACACCATAATCTAGTGGTGAAAGATCGGGGCTATTAGCTAGAGTCCAGTGGTTCCCAAACTTTTTTTACTCACGGCGCACTTTAGAACAAGTAAACATATTGTGGCGCACTTTGTACATAAATTCGAAAATTTATTCAAGAGGTATTTATACATATACTTTATTACGAATTTCAGTTTGTATTTTTCACATTTTGAAATATAATCTTGCTCTTTCGCGGCGCACCTAATTACATCTCGCGGCACACCAGTACGCCGCGGCGCACGGTTTGGGAACCACTGAGCTAGACACTTATTAGGTTCGATAAAATCCGGTGTTTCGTTCTCAAGGAATGTGACAGTTTGACGTGCTTTGTGAGCAGGGGCTTTACCTTGTTGGAACGTATATCTTTAACCACTAATTCGTCGAATATCAGTTAGACAGAGTGAAAGATATACTTTCCAACAAGATGTATTGATCAGTGGTGTCCACGTTTGGAGGCCTGCGTTGAGCAGGAAAAGGGACACATTCAGCAACTTTTCAGTTAAGACAAACAACATGCTAAGGTAAGCACCTTTGAAGTTTGGGAGCTCTAGTCTCCTTACTTTTTTTAATGACAGTTTATCTCTAAGGGGTCACTTTTTTTTTTACCCACCCACCCACTCTCTCTCTCTCTCTCTCTCTCTCTCTCTCTCTCTCTCTCTCTCTCTCTCTCTCTCTCTCTCTCTATATATATATATATATATATATATATATATATATATATTATATATATTGCAATTTGTAAATATTACTAAACAATGAAAATCACCTATTATATATGCAAAATTCACAATCTTAAATGGGTGGAATCATAAACCGTATAAATTAGATGTTAAACGTTTCCACTATATTACGCCATAGTTATAATATGCCTCGCTCATCTGTATCTTTTTTACTTTAAGATTGTATCATGATTTGTATTGTTCACCATTTTTTCTTTTCTATTATTTCTGTTATTATTTCTATCATTTTCTATTATTCTAAAGATTATTTCAATTTTCATTTGTAATAACAGAGTTAACTAAATGTAACATTATTTTATTTTCCACAAATTCTATTTATGTGCGACATTTTCCAATGTAGAAATAGAAATGAATCTCAAAGACTTTTTCCCTGAAAAGCTGTCATGCTTCCCAACGGCATATTCGGATAAGAATACTGTAATTAAACTACAAAAATTAAATGTTAATCCCAACATTGTGTAAACCAGTATGGATGTGTGGAAAAAGGTATTCCATAGAAAATAAATTTTGGTTAAAATTTAAAAATATCATTCTCTTTGTATAAATTAAAGTATTAATCCTTTAAAAGATATTATTCTATTCGCATAAAGTGAAGTATTAATCCGTTAAATTCTTAATATTTGTATAAATTGCTAAATGCGCAGTAGATTTTCTGGCATCCTTTCGATAAGCCTAACGATGCTCTCCACAGATGCCACATCTCTAATCTTAAACAGAGATTCCTAAATTCTAAATGTTCTTTTCGGCTAATATAAATCACATAAAGGAGTTAAGTGTAGAACCAAAATTAAAAAATTCTTTTGCTAATATCATTGTTAGACAACCTTTGTAACCTTAATAATCTTTTGTAAACGTGGCACCATGGGAGTTTCTCCAGGGTAAAGTGCAAACACTTTGAGAGGGCAGTCGAAGCCTCACCCCTCTGGGGAGTGCGTGCCTCGCCCTTTGGGCAGCTGGTTCGGCTGAGGTCCTTTTCTTCATTAATAACTCCTAAACAAGTGTTAAGGATTTGATTTTCTAATTATTGTGCATTGTAAAAGGAATCTAATATCTTAAAAGTGATCTATCCTTGTGAAATAAAGACTGAAAAAGGTAACACGTCATTTATATCCTTTTACGTGAGATTTATAAACATTCCACTCTCACAACGGATTGAGAGAGGGAGACGCCATTGAGCGAAGGTATAAATTGGTTTCCGTAACTCGCAGTCAGATTAAGTTTGAAAAGAAGAACCGTGGACGTCAGCAGTATAAATTTCATTGTCGGTGCAGGGAAGCGACATACTGAGTTTACCTACATATCGGCGATGACTAACGAAGAAGAGGCCATCTTGCAACAGATGTAATGTTTATCTTATGTAATGTGTTCTTTCTGAATAAAGATTATTATTATTATTATTATTATTATTATTATTATAAATCCTAACTCTTTTGCTTTGGAGTTTCTCTGAATTTTCTGTCCATTTCCGTATCTTAACAATTGAAATTTCTCATTGTTAAATGTCATGTTGTTTTCTGACCACCTGTACGTTCTGTTCGTGTCCGTTTTAGAAAGTTTATTTCATCTGGGTTTATTTCTCTACTAATGTTTGTGTTATCGTAGGGAATGTTGTAGTGCTATCACTGGTAACTTCATCGTCTATATCATTTAGCATGATTGTGAATAGTAATGGAGCTAACATTGTTGTTCCTTGTGGTACTGAGATACGTACCTCCATTTCTGGTGAAGATATTCCTTGGACTGAAACGACTTACTGCTGCTCATTATATATTTCAAATTATGCGCTATGATTCCATGGTGACACTCGTCTAACGCCTTTGCAAAGTCTGTGTATATCACATCATAGTTACCATTGTTTTTTATTGCATCATTAATGTGGTTATAATGTTCTGTTAGTTTAATGGTCATGAGCTTCCTGATCTAAATCCATGTTGGTTATTGTTTAATTATTTCTTTCTCCAGAAAGTCATAGATTTCTCTCAAACTATTCTTTCAAATATTTTGATGAAATGACATGTCAATGATACTCGTCTATACAGGGTGTTTCATAACATGTGGGACGCACTTTAAGGATGGATTCAGGACCTGAAAATAATGGAAAAAGTTTATATAAACATATTCCCGAAATCGCTTTGTTTCCGAGTTACAGCCCGTTTTGTGTTCCAGCAATTCTCTCCGCAAACTGTTTACAAACACTGCTTGCCGACAATGTTTGTGTGTGTGTACGAGACTTATTTCATGTATGGCCTTGCCGATTGTAATGTTTCGTACACTCTATGACATGTTTCAATATCGTTGAGTGTAGAGCCATCAGTCAGTCAGCGGTGCATCGCGGTGTTTCACTGTTCGTATTCGTAACTTCTTACCGTGAATAAGTGCAGTCTTGTGAAAAAAAAAAAACCTTAAAAGTTTTTGTGCTATTCAGTGATAGTGCGCATTTGAAGTGAGAATGGAGACGAGCGTCTTGGTTATACAGGATCATTCAACAAGCGAGTTTCAGATGGTGGTAAACCAATCAGCGCCAGAACTGTTGAATTGGAGGAGCGGGTCTTGAATCGCGTGGAGGAACATCCTCGTGTCAGCACCCGAAGAATAGCAGCAGCAGAGGGTGTAAGATACACAACTGCGTGGAGAATTTTACGGGAATAACAGCTTTACCCATATCACATTCAGAGAGTACAAGGTCTTACTGAAGCTGATTTCCCACCACGAGAGGTTTTTTTTACTTGGTTCTTTCAACAGTGTGCTTCCGATCCTCTTTTTCTATCGTCAGTGTTGTTTTCTGATGAGGCTGCCTTCACAAGAAATGGCGTGATCAATTTTCACAACACTCATCACTGGGCCGTTCAAGGCACCAACAACAATTTAGTATCAATGTATGGGCAGGACTTATTGCCGACAACTTAATCGGTCCTTTTGTTTTGCCTAGAAGATTAACAGGAGAATCCTATTCCAATTTTTTAAAGAATGATTTAAGCGATTTACTAGATGAAGTTCCTCTTAGTTTCCGACGTAGTATGTGGTTTATGCATGACGGCGCTCCGCCTCATTTTAGTCGAGTAGCAAGAGACTATTTGGATGACCATTTCCCTGATAAATGGATAGGCCGTGGAGGACCCATTGCATGGCCTGCTCGCTCCCCGAACCTGAATTCACTCGATTTTTACCTGTGGGGTTATCTGAAATCCATCGTTTACGTGACATCCATTGACAACGTTGAAATGCTTCGCCAACGTGTAGAATAAGGATGCCAGTAAATCCGAGCAATACCTGGAATGTTTGAACCTGAACACGTCAGGCAATGACGAGGCGTGTTCAGGCGTGTATTCAATCGCAAGGCGGTCATTTTGAGAACTTCCTTTAATTAAAAGTAAGGCGGATACTTGCTGAAACACATAACGGGCTGTAACTCGGAAACAAAGCGATTTCGGCATATGTTTATATGAACTTTTCTCATTGTGTTCAGGTCCTGAATCCATCCTGAAAGTGCGTCCCACATGTTATGAAACACCCTGTATATAGTTTCTTGCTTGAAATCTAACCTCCTCTTTTATATTATACTGGAACTATGTTCGCTCTCTTCAGGATGCCAGTATTCCTCGTGTCCGCTGATCTTTTCCATATCCAATATAGAAGCTCAGCGATTTCAGTCTTGCAGTTTTTAATCAGTGTAATATATTATATTTATTACTTCTGTTTCAATGAATGCAGTCTTTGCATCTCTTTGTTTCTATATATAAATTCTATACGTACAACTTATTACTACGAGTACTACCAATCAATAAACTATAGGGACACGCAATAAATTAGAAGTATACGTGGAATGCGTACCTTTTCCCTGTACTTTTCTCACAAAATAAATTAAGCTTTCGTCATTATAAAATGCTATTTTAAATGCAAATGGTGATATGTCCTGTATCACCTCAAAACAATAATACAGTGTAATTTCTTTTTACTTCATATATTCCCATTATGAAGATATTGTCCTTGTTGTTTTTTGTTCTTGAATGATTACGAGGGTGAAATTTTCATTCACATTCGCAAGTTTGATTTTATTTATAACTTAATTTTTTGTGCTTATTCAAAATATATTCTAATTCATTCCCTACTTTTATTTCTTTTAATTATTATTGGAGTTTAACGCTTTACAGTATTTTATTTTCTCTTGTCTTTATTTTGTTGCGTAAAACTCAGTTAAGTTCTTAAATATCTAACATATAAAATCTTATCAACGACGTAGTTATAAATCAGTACAAAGCTAAATAAATTTCTGGTAAGTAAAGATTTATGTGAGCGTCTTGCATATATATATATATATATATATATATATATATATATATATATATATATATATATATATAAGGACGCCATAACTCTCAGGTCTGTTTCGCTTTGCAAAGTGGTTAAAAATAAAACATACCTGAGAATTATGTAGTTCTGATATATATATATATATATAGGCCTATCAAAAGCCGAAGTTAAATGTCTATAGTTCTGTGTACAAATTAAACATACCACTGATGATTAGGGGTTTGACTCCCGAAATGTCTGATATTAAATCTTCATAATGTTGACGTGGGCGTTGATCATTCTTTTTATTCTTAAATGCCGGTTCCTAGGAACACCCCTTTCTCTCTCTCTCTCTCTCTCTCTCTCTCTCTCTCTCTCTCTCTCTCTATATATATATATATATATATATATATATATATATATATATATATACTAACGTAAAATATCAATTACTGTATAATGCAAACAGCCTCATTGTGTTCGTAAAATAAAGAATACAGAAGCCCAAATTCAAAAAGCGTTTTAATACAAGACTAGTGAACTTTGTATTTAAAGCTTTTAAAGAGGTTGGTCCGCGAACTTAGTACTGAATTAGCGCTGAATATTGTGCGATACTGAAATACCATTGAGGATTTCGCGATAATTTGTCGCCTGAACTTGTTAAATGTCCTCTGTAAATACCGCTATGAAGTATTTATAAAGTTATTGCGCGTATTAATAATGTAAAATAAAAAACCCAGAGCATATAATGAAAATAAATATGTTCATGTCTTTATTATTGGTCATGACGTCGCTTTTGTAAAAAAAAAATACGTAACGATAATACTTTTATCGGGTGTGTCCACCGAGATGCTCGAAGCACGATATAGTGTACAATAACTTTAGCGCCAAATGACCAGTGTGCTTACGACTCAAGTAAGTCAGGGATCATCTTCTCAACAGTCTTTCCCATCAACTTTGGTTGCGGGCGAGTGTGTTGGTGCGTTTATGTTACATGATATGCTCGTAAATCATCTCTTGACTCTTATGTGGATAAATTCTTCAAGTTTTTGCGAAAGAGGATTAAATTTCATTTTCTAATGGTTCCAATTCTGAAGGTGACTGTCTTCTTTTCCCACCTCAATTAAGCTTTATATATATATATATATATATATATATATATATATATATATATATATATATATATATATAGAGGTTTTTTTCAACAAAAAATTCTTTCATTTTTAAAATAGTTTATATTTTACATGATTTATTACTTTCTATAAATGTAGTAATAATTTATACACTGAGTAATTAGTCTTCAAAGTTATTAACTTATTTATTTTTCATTGCAGAATAAATAATAAAAGAGGAAATATTAAATTCTAAAACGCAAGACTATAAGGATAATTTTTGTAGCCATAACAAAACGCGAGCCATGAGTTCATCTCTTCAGAATCAGAAGGGTACCCGTTCAACTTTAAAAATAAGTATGTGGTAACTCTCCGGAGGGGGGATATGGAGAATGGTGTCCCTCTCCCGGAGTCCCCACCCTCACACCCCACACACCCTTTTCTTATATATATCTCCTTCCCCTATTCCCTTCTCTACTCTCCTCCACTTTACTTCCTAAACATGTTTGCGAGTTTAGCCTCTGTTTATGTACATGCACGCACAAATACCTTCAAAATACGTACATAATTCAGCAGAAAGATATGTCGAGCGTACACGAGATGAAGTGCTCGAAGCATTTTCCCAGTTATATATCGCAGTTATATATATATATATATATATATATATATATATATATATATAAGAGACTGCTGTCATTTTACTGAAGGACAGACACGATGCGTAATCCAAGAACTAACTTAAATGTTGCCCTATCCATGTTATGACATCGAGAGTAAAATTTTCTACATTGGACGTTTTGCAACTCACAACTTTCAAATAATAATAATAATAATGATAAAAATAGTAAAAATAGTAATAATAATAGTAATATTTAAAAGAAAAACATTTAAAATTACGTGAAAATAAATTTTAAACTACACACTTTAATTCCGCAATTTAAAAAATGTAACTGTATATGGGAGTAATTTTAATTTCTTTTGCACAGACGTTTATCCAATTTCTTTAAACCTTTTTGTTCAGCCCTTATTGATTACAGCATCCTTCACAGACATTCTCGGTGGCGTCACTGTTATGTCATAGTTGATCTATGACGTCATCACCGTCTGGCTCCCAGGAGAGAATTTATTATTACCTTTGAAATTAACGATGAAATTCATGTTATAATTCCTTTTCTGGTGTAAAATGTTTTCGCTTTAACATTAAATATTTATGCGTCTTTTTAAATTTTATATATAGGGTCATATATATATATATATATATATAACCTTGGTTAACCTTGGTTTTGCTTCCGCCCAAATTGTTCATTCTGACGAAGGTTAAGTTTGTCACTCCACCCTAGACCTACAGTTTAACGTGGAATTCGAACCACGCCCCACCAGCAGCCCAGCATTTTAAACCACTAGGCTACGCAGAGTACCCATTTATCTACCAACCAATTTCTTTATTGTGTGGAAGGATGAACAGCTGGGTCTTGCTGCGTGCCGCCTGCTGTCACCGGGTCTCGATTCCGGGGCCGATGGATTAGTAGTCAGCGACGCTAACCATTACACCAGCTTTGAATAGCTAACTGAGGAAAATGGGTAAGATGCGGTAAGAAAAAATGTCTATTATTAAAAAGTCGTTTTTCGCATTATTGAAGTGAAACTTTATAATCAGTTGATAAATCATTTAAATATATTTGGTAAGGCGCCTCATATTCAAGAATCAGCATTAACAAGCCAAGGACGGTGTTTCTCTTTTGTAGGATTCTAAAGGAAAGCTGATAACAGGTGTGGGAGGCAGTTGGAATTTCCTTGCGCTTAATTTTATATCAAAGACAAATATGGGAATGTGGCTTCATGCAGAATTTCATAATGATTTAAATCTCTATGGAAGGGTAAAAACAGGATACCACTATTAAATTCTGAAAGATAAAAGAGTTATAATAATAATAATAATAATAATAATAATAACGTTAATAATAATAATCGAATTTTCAGTATTTTTTATTCAAATTAGGCCTACACAGGAAAACAGTTTTTCAAAATGTCAGTGCTGTTCTTTTAAAAACTCAGATTTTGAGAAAGAGAGCTTAGGGCTAATTGTAATTCATGTACCTGGCTGACCGTTATGTCCTCTGATTTGTTTTCGTTTTATGCATAACACTTTTGTTATTGCAAAAGGCAAGTGTGTAGCGTTTGGCGTGGTTCGTTTGTTCGTTCACTTCCTCTCCGACGTGCCTGGCGAGGCGTAGAGACTCTGCATGCGTGATGTCACTGTTTCGTCATCGGTGAGGTGCTCTGTTCGTTCGTGTGTGTGCTCCAAGAGTGAGTTGGGGGGGCCTCGCCTGCCGCTACTGATGACGAAGTTGAGCTACGAAGGGTCTTCGGCCCAATCGACTCACGAGCTTTTCTCCAGTTTGAGACCAGCGATAGTGGAGCAAGGTAGTGATAGTTGTAACACGCGCGTCATGCGTTATTTTGAGTGACGTTTTGTGCCACATTACCACTTCATTTCTCTTTTTTTTTTCTTAAAGATTTAAGGCTCTTTGGTAGCAAGGCTTCACATCTGACATGAGTTCCTTCCGCAGTCAACGACAGCATTGCTATCTCTGCGATTTACCGCGGATGCCATGGGCAATGCTTCATGATTTTTCAGAACCCGTTTGCCGCGGTTGTGTCAATTATGAGGGGGCCGACCGCATTGACCTGGTCATTGAGACCGCCAGACAAATGAAACGCGCACATGGCATGCATGAAAGTCGGCAGGCGCCTTCAAAACCGCCCACGAGGGTCCCAATCGAAGCCCAGAATGGAAGTCATCCACCAATAAAATTGGAGCCAGGGATAAAGATGGAACAGACCATAAAAATGGAAGGATCGTCGCACGCCCACATCCCCCACGCCCATGCAACGCCCCATTCGGCAGTGGGCCTACCTCCACCAGTTCCTCATGGTGTTGCTTTCGTTGCTGGTGATGTAAGGCAGAGGGCTCCCCACATGCTGACATTCTCTGCAGGAATTCCCCACAGAGAAGATCCCCATGCCCAGACCCTCGTCCGTCCTCCGGCTCACCTCACTGCCCACCAGTCCTTGCCCCCTCCTCATTCCCGCCCACCGGCTGCGCCCCCGGCGTCTGTCGGGCCCTCCTCTCAGAAAAGGTCGTTTGAGAGGGACGAGGCCCAAAGCCCGACGGAAAGCAACAACTCCAAAAGACTCCTCTTGGAGGAGAGCCACAGACCCCCTTTAACGAGGGGAGAATCGCTCCCTGCTGCTCCGGTTGCCCCCTCATATAAAGAATCCTCTAAGCACCATCCTGTCAGGGTTTGGTCCTTTGATGGGTCTTCTTCAAAGCCCCCTGCAGGTAGGATCCATGGTAGGCAAAAATTTTGTTTTCAAGTTTTAGTACAATGTTAAGGCCTACGGTACAACTAGTCATTATGTGGCCGTTTGGCATAACCAAGCCTCCTTACACAAAACATTTAGGCGCTCGCACTCCTACGAGACCTACCTTGAAGTTTGGCTATAAGAAGAGGGCTGTATAGTCCTTAATTAGATAGCTGAGCCATGATAATTCCCATATTTTAAATGTACTCGTAGTACACAAGTGAAGTTAGTATGTTAATACCTTAGTACAGTGTTTCTCAAATGGGGGGGTCGCAATTTACCTCTGTAGTAGTGATTTGTGCGCAAAAAAAAAAAAAACTGTTAATAATTAGTAGTTAAGGGTGAGCGTTATTATGTTGGGTTTCGTATTATTTGAAATACCATAACTTGTCCCTTTTTATGTCATTATGAAGCTGGCCTACTTATGACGAATGTTTGGCTCAAAACTTAATTTACGCGGATTATGTATGGTAAACTTTTCCTGCTGTCGATAAAACCCCCCTTTTCAAATCCATACATTTTATCACCTTTTAATGTTACTGCCGAAGAGCTACGGTAATAAAGGTGAAAGTATTCTGTCTCATAGACACCCTTGATCTTGAGTCATTTTATGTCAAATGATCAAGTCTATTTTTAAGTCAGAACAGCTCAGAAATAAATTTAGTTGACCTTTCTAAAGTTACCTTGTATTTACTACATTAGGACGTAAGCCTGTTTTATACTTCATAAGTCTTGTGAAAACGAAATTTGGAGGCCAAGCCTGCCTTATTTTAAATTATGCAACTAACAGATCCTCTCGGTATTCCTACTCGACAAGTACTCGTCTAGGCTAATCACTGAATTGAAAGCTGAGCGAAAATTATGGAAGAATGTAGGCCTATTACATGAAAAAGAAGACTCTCTATAGAGCCTAACTATATATCATAGTAAAATAGTACGTTAAGCCTTGGCCAGATCCTGTACAGCCCTGTAGCCAGTTGGCATTTTGACCCATTTAACCATAATTTCTTAATTTTTGTCCTATTTTCCCCTAAACCTTACTCACTTTTATGATTTCTATTCTTGATAATCGGTAACCTCCATACTAAATATTGGATTCACAAAGTTTAATTTTTTAAAATTTTAGCAACTCCTTTACTTGAAACTAAATAATATATCGAGGCCTACATAGGGCCTTGTTATACCAGCGCCCGTGGCTCATTGGGTAACATCGTTTCCTTACAGCCAACTTGCCAAGTGAAGACTGAGGTCAGGGGTTTGGCTCCCGATGGTGCTAATTAATAGTAATTCAGGAGTTACGGTATCGCATGGAACTGCATTAATCTGGTGTGATTGGTTTGCCAGTTTCTGGCCCTCTTCACTGCTTTTGATTAGGGTTCGTTATAGGAACAGTTGAAGTACTGTATATGTATATTGAACAAAGATAAATTTCTCTAACCACTTTCTCTGTGTGACACAGACTTTACATAAAATAAAAGAAATCTGCATAAGGGAAAGTTTATTGAAACATATTTATGTAGTAGGCTACCCACAGTTCTGAAGTAAGGTAGGCACTCTTGTAGTTGACCTTCAAATGCTAGACTGGGGTGTGTGTGTGTATATATATATATTATATATATATATATATATATATATATATATATATATATATGGGAATGAACTCAGAATGGTCCCCTGAGTTTTTTATGATACACACAGACAGTGTCTGTGTGTATCATATATATATATATATATATATATATATATATAATATATATATATATACTCCATTGTAGTGCTTGAGAGTTAATATAGGACTACTTCTTAACTTGACAGGTCCGAGTGGCTTCATATTTTCCAAACGTCATGTAATTTTATTAACTAAGCTAAATATGCACAACCCTGAATTTAAAACTGAAAGTGTTTTCATGGTTGCCTTCCAGTGACAAAATGTTTTAATGTACAGTATCTATACATTTTAAAGACGAAACAGAATAAAACCTATTAGGTTCAGACCAATTAACTTAGTATATGCATACACCTTATATTTTTTACAAGTTTACATTAAAAAGCTAGATTGCGTTTAGGCATATTACCAGGTAATATTTTTAATGTTACAAAGCTGTGTGACGTAGTCTTGTATGGTATACGCCTATTCTAAGTACTTTAGATAGGTTTAACTAAACTTTAAAGTCTACCGGTATAGTTTTTCGTAATGGTTAGGTCCGCTTTTGAACCTGCCTTCCAAAATTGGAATGTGATGACTGATGAAAATAGCACATTACAACTGCTAGATTAAATGCTTAACAAGAAATCATGTAGTCTTTTTAAATTTGAATAAAAATTAAAATAGGGTACGTAGTAATTTAAAACTAGATTGTATAACAGTAATAGGCCCTGGATCTGAATGTAACATATCAATTTAATGACAACATGGAATTCATTTTGAAGTTTGATGACCTGAAGAAAACCCAAAATAACTCTATTTAGATTCGGTGGTAAAACAACGGCGTATAGGCCAGTGGTCTTTTATTTTACGTGAAGAAAAGTGTTGTCCACCTTTCGGTTCTGATCTGTCATTACTTTTTGACTCAAAATGTAATGAAAATTTAAGTTAATCTAGTAAAGTAGAAAGACCAAAGGTCTCATTTTTTTAAGATTCACTCCTCTTGTAATTTTACGAATAATATTTAGATGTAATCAACTTCACTTATCTTGTGTATCGTATCTTATCAGCTTGCATTTAGTGCTTATTATTGTAACTGGGCTAATTAGTCTTTGTAATCTGATTTACATTAATCGTAAAAAGTGTGAAGCTTTAGGAAACTGGATGTAGTTTGAGTGTAGGACAAAAGCCCCCTAAGAAAAATAATAAGAATTTGGTGCTTTCCTGTTAACGGGAATACCAACCGCCCGCCACCAAACTGTTTATGTATTTTTGCTCTCGTCATTTTCCTTTAAACTAACGAAAATATCACAACTTAACCTAACCAATCATCAAGGGCATTCAGTTGACCTAACCGGACATTCAATTGACGTAACCGGGCATTGAATTGACGTAACCGGGCATTGAATTAACCTAACAGGTTAATATAACGGAAAATGCCCGGTTAGGTCAACTGAATGCCCAGTTAGGTTAATTGAATGCCCGGTTAGGTCAACTGTACGCCTTCGATAATTGGTTAGGTTAAGTTGTGATATTTTCGTTAGTTTAAACGAAAATGACGAGAGCAAAAATACATCATAAACAGTTTGGTAGTCCCGATAATACGTAAGTAGTAAGTATCGAATTTATTAATAATTTAAATGAAATTAGTTAATATGTAAGCGATAATCAGTTAGTAGGGGGCCAAAATGTCTTCAAGTCATCTAAAATCGCAGAAAAAATGTCGCTGCTTTCGGTACGTTGTCGCCACATGAATTCCGCAAGATACGAGTCCAGATGATGGCGGGCGGTTGGGTATTCCTGTTACAGGAAAGCACCAAGAATTTTTTTGATCATTATTTTTATTCTTTATTATTTACAGTTTATGATAGTTTATATATTTTGGCTCTCGTCATTTTCGTTTAAAACTAACGAAAATATCACAACTTAACCTAACCAATCATCAAGGGCGTACAGTTGACCTAACCGGGCATTCAGTTGACCTAACTGGGCATTCAATTAACATAACGGGTTAATATTGGTTATTTCACCTAAATATTTTCTGATCTTTTCAGATTAGATGTGACACCTGACTTGCCCTACCCAGCAATTTGTCCAGGGGGCTCACTATTTAAATCACGATGTATGGACCCAAATGTTTGAATTAAAATATTTTTCCTGAATCGATAGGTCTCTACAGTTATTTCGTTTAGGCCTTCACCACTATCATTGGCTAACACTTCATGATTGGGTACTGGTGTTTAGGACTTTTAAATTGGCATATTTGAATCTGTTGAATAAATGTTTTCTGCAGTAGTACCCAATGCTTCGAGACTTACGCACCTACATTCTCATCCTGAATTGGCCACATAGGCAATAGATCCAGATATGCATATAATAGGCCTATACCTTTTTGGTATATGTGTATAGATTTTGTTTATCAGTTGGAGAGCTTCTAAGAAAGTTTATCTGATACCTTATCCCAACTAATCAATGACAGTGTTAGGGCACCATCCATATCAGTTTCAGACTGATAATGACGCATTTTTGAGGACAATTCTATACTGATGGTGCGTTGTAACGTAGGTACAATACTTAAGCAGTATGGACTATATGATGATGGTTACTGCGTCGATGAACGATAATGATAATAATTATTGGTTTTGTTTAACCTCCTTCGCAACATCTAAGGTCATAGGACGGAGGGGACCTACAGCTTTACGTGAAATCCGAACCACGGGTCGCTACATAGTCTGGACGCAGCGGACGGTCTCCCATCCAACTACTATACGACCCAATGTCGCTTAACTTCGCTGATCAACGGGAAGCAGTGTTACGACATTGGCTACGACGTACCCCGATGAATGATGAGCGAAATTTGTTTATAGGCCTAAACCTCGAATGTTCTTTGCATTACATTGTTTAGGGCTATAGACCTACGTCGTAGCCACGTTGCAACACCGCTTCCCGTTAGATCAGTGAAGTTAAGCGATGCTGAGTCTGTTCATTAGTTGTTGGGGGCTGTCCTTTGTGTTCGGATGTAGCAACCCGTGGCTTAGATCTGTAGATCTCAAAGCTGTAGGTTCCCCAACATTGCAATACCTTTGTTGTTACGGAGGAGGTTAAACAACCACAAACACTATAATAATAGTATATTGTGGTTCTTCCCTCACTTGCGAAACTTGTACTAGGGAAAACTAACTAATGCTCTTGCGTTCTACTTTTCAACTTAGTTTTTTCGGTCCGTTTTTTGGTTTCTAATACATAGTAACTATTTTTTATTTATTCTTGAATTTCATCTCTTATAAAAACTGAAAATATTGCATAGGCCTTTACTTAGGCATTTTATCACTATAGAAATATGAACGTAATTAAATTTAAGACTTATAAAGTGTCTTGTAATGGTGAAAATAAGAATGAGTTTATAAAACTAGTAGCAAAATTCCACACCGTTGGCCATCACGTGCACTACGAATGAATAATAAATATCTCGTATTCATAATACGAATTTCGGCATAAAGCCAGAGGTGGATATTTATTTGTAGAAATTCACATTTAGAACTATTTTTATACTAGCTTAACGATACGCTCTGTAGTGGTATTATAAATAGTCTGTTAATACCGTAAGTTAAAGTATTTTTTCGTCTGACATGCTTTTAGGGACTGAAGATGATAGAGTAGATCTATTTGTATAACAAATAATATTTTAACTTTATACACATTCAACTTTGAATACCGTAGTAAATAGTAGGGAATGTATGAGTTATTGTACAGTAAAGGCAAAGACTACTAGTTAGTTTTAAAGTTGTTAAAAACTTAGCTAATATATTTTTCCGTTCTACTTTTTTATATTAAAACTCGCAAAATATTGAAATTCATATTTTGGTAACGTTTTGAGACTTTTTTTTTTTACAGAATACAGAAGTCTTTGTTGTATAATTAATATACATGTTATAATTTTGTTTTGAATACAAGTTTCCTATAGCTCGAAGGCTTATTATTGCTTCTTCAATCAAGCCATCAGCATAGTTTGTTCGTTTGTTTATCGGTGTCTTGTTTGTTCGTATGTTGGGTCCTTATCTGGCCGGATGAAATGTGTGCGTGCGTTCGTGTGTAGTAAATGGTGGTCGCGGGAAGCAATGAGGACTGAAGGATGGGGGAAAGGGGTTTAGGGAGGAGTTGGGAGGGAAGAGGCCGCACGTAGGGAAACGAGGGAGTGTTTTGGCTGAACGCTAAGATGACGTCATATTGACGTGGCGCCGACCGGATGGGGGTGGTAACAAGCCTCAGCCGTTTTGTTTTATTTTTAATTTTATTTTAAACACAAATAGTATATTATTTATTTTAATGCTTCTATTTGCACAGCATAAATATATCTGATTAATTTGCAGTTGAAGCAATTCTGGAGTGTGATTCTGCTAACCCAAACTGGCCTTTGTTAAGCATTCGAGCTGGTGGACTTTTAATCTTGGCTATTTGCCAACCATGGGAAGCTGGCAGGGTAAACTGGTGAATTTTTGGTTGGCCTTGGCATGATTCTGTTTGCTTCCACACTCGCGGGGAGGCCTGTTTATAGAAGCCCCTCACCCTACAGTAAAGTGTTTGCTTAGCCAACTAACAGTATGGCGAGTGAGAGCAATATCACATAGCAATAAATTAACTAAATGTTTATTTATCTTCATCCCTCAGAAATAATCTTAACCTGGACGAATACCTGATCATTTTGGTCCCAAAGTCTCTCTTAAATCTTGGAGCTTTTCCATCTCCCCAGCCTGCTTTATAATTAGCTTTCGTCGGGTCTTAAGCCTATTTAAATAAACTACTCTTTATTTCAACACTTCCCATCATTTAAAATTAGATAAGTTATGAGTCATCGCATTGTATGTTGGTTATCACTTGCTTTCGCTTTGTTAAAACTTGATTGTAACGATGGGTTGTTAGAACAACATAGGGCCTACATATGGGTAGAATTTGTCAAAGGAATTACGTGTCCTGCTCCCGATGGTTCGTTATGGTACAGGACGTCTTTGGTTTCTTGGGATTAACCCGCAACAAAGAGACGTTGGTACAGTCTTTACAAGTAAATTAACTACGCAAGTTCCATGTGGCAGTGTTGGCCTTTCTAGTAATACAGCTCTAAGAATATAGCCTAACTGATAGTAAAAGGTTTATTTCATCTACTTTATTATTGGTTGTTTTGAATTAATTAATTATGATACAGATGTACTTATTCGTAATGACAGCGATGTAATTATTTTAAATGACACACTAATGGTGTAATGAATCATATTTAGCCGTACGGTTGAGTAATTGTATTTTTGAAGCTGTTATAATTGAAGTTATTACTTCATTTAAATTTAAATATGAAATACCGTAGGCCAATCAAAGCTTTATTTGCCCATTTGCCTAACGGGCGCTGGGATCTATTCTTGGCAGTCTTATTCTTTATCGATCTGTATTATATTTTAAAGCCTACTTCAAGTTGGTACAATACAAACATTAAAATTAGTTTTGAATTCTCCTCACTGATACTATTAAGATTTTCATTGTCGCAAAGGTGAAGAACTTTGCGAAGAACCTGCTTTGAATAGCAAAACCACTTTTCAATCTTTGGTAAATGAATGAAAATCTTTATTATTCATATATTTAATTTTCTTTTAGTATATTTTGAACCTATATCACTTTTCAGCAGCAGGCATTCTCTCAGGATTTTATTTATGTTCATCCCAGTGATCGGTCGAGTAAGGTAAAAACAAAAAACAAAAAAAAACCGAACGTTGAATTTCGACCCCGGGTTTCAACCTTGTCTCCACTGCGTACCTTTTTGAAAAGTCAAGGTGTTTTCGTGTACCCCATAAAAAAATATATATTAATACTGAGTTCAAACAGTCACTATGCACACACACACACACACACCTTTGGTTAGCCTCCGCCCGAATTGTTCAATCTGACGAAGGTCAAGCTTTTCACTCCACCTTAGACCTACAGTTTAACGTGAAATCCGAACCACGCCCCACCAACAACCCAGCGTCTTAACCACTAGGCCACCCAGCCGCAGAGCTGGGCACTTGCGGTTTTTGTTGCGGTACTGCGGTACTACCGTGTTGGTCGGTACCGCGGAAAGTACCGCGGGAAATTTGAATGCGGTAGCGGTACTGCTGTACTTTCAGCGATCCTTTGCGGTACTGCGTTATGCGGTACCGGTTTGGTAGTGCGGTAGTAGTACCGCAGTACCGCAAAAAAACGCAAGTGCCCAGCTCTGCAGTGACCCAGGGTACCTATTTATCTACCAACCACACTGGTACTTACGTATTAACGGGGGGCCACCACATATTGATGATTGGTTAGGTTAAGTTGTAATATTTTCGTTAGTTGAAAATTTCTAATACATCATATTTTTTAAATATAAATCATTGTAAATATTTAAAAAAATATTGCGGTTCTTTTGCATTATCCTCCCAACACTAATTTTTTTATATAATGTTGGTTTGGGTTTGGTTTTGGTATGGTTATGGTTATGGTTATGGTTATGGTTATGGTACTTTATTTTCCTTCCATTATAAAAAAATTTAGTGTTGGTATTAGGTTAGGTTAGGTTAGGGTAAAAACAGCCCGCCGCCATTATAAAAAAAAATTAGTGTTGGGAGGATAATGCAAAAGTACCAATATTGCTATTTAAAAAATATGATGTATTAGAAATTTTCAACTAACGAAAATATTACAACTTAACCTAACCAATCATCAATATGTGGTGACCCCCCGTTAATACGTAAGTACCCATTTTCTTTATTGTGTGGAAGGATGAACAGCTGGGTTTTGCTGCGCGCCGGCTGCTGTCACTGGGTCTCGATCCCGGGGCCGATGGATTCGTAGTCAGCGACGCTAACCACTACACCACCGAGGCGCATAAAAAAAACGTGGAACGTTTCACGATTTTGCGTTTTGCGTGTCATTCTTGCGCAGTCGCCATGTTAATCTTCTTCAGGTGATCCAGTTTATAGTTAGATTTTGAAATTAAAAAGGCCTTGGCTAGTAAACTTACCGTACTGAGTACGATATAGTTTTTATATTTAAGCCTATACATAACCCTTTACTGCCCAAATATTTTGTAAGGTTAAGTTATGAATGCGTGTATTTGAAAGGTTAGAAATTTGACCTTTGGGGCAGTAAAGGGATAAATTAGGGTACTTTCCTGTTATCCCGGACCCCAGACTTTTTGCCAGATTCAGACGCCACTTACCAGATTGGTAAATTTCATTGCCAATTTTTTTTTAAATGTTAAGTAACTAACCTAACCCAACCCCTGGTCAGACATGGGGTCAGTTACTGGGTTTCTATTACTATTACTAGGTATTACTTTAATTTTCATCTATTACTATTACTTTTGTATGTGGGGTACTTCACTTATTTGAAAAGGATTTTTATGTCTACTTAAATGCAATTACAAGTAGTGTGTTAACAAACACACTTTATTTCAGACTCAACAGGTACAAACATTATACAAGAGGTCCATAAAAGATTAAGAGATAGTTGTCTGGAGCACTGACTAAGTAGGCCAGTAAATCACTGTGTATAATGAACATACAAATACAATGATCCAACCATCAACCATGAGGTGGTGTGCCAACTATCACTAACATAAGTAAAGCTATCACCAGGAAAGACTACACATGGATGAAAGGGTCAAGTTATCTTCACAGAAGGCTTTTAAGTGGTTGCTGAACAAAGAATTATATTATCATTAAGCACATTAGCATTAAAGTCACTAATAACAGCTACACATGTCTTATCCAACTCATCAATAATACTGCTGACCTGCCTCAATTTAATGAGGTAATCTTCTTCATTATCAACTGCCTGAAAAGGCATATAGATACACAGAATTACAAATTTTTTATTGTCTACACATATTTCTATTCCAGTTAGCCAATTCAAACCAAGTTTTAATTCACTAAATATATTTCCCATGCCTAGGGTTGCTAGATCAGATCGTTTCCAAATCCGGAGATTTTACCTACAAAGCTCATCATCATTATTTGTTTATGTAGCTAAACTGATATATAAACTTCCTCATTTTTTAGAATAATAATTATCTTACCAAAAATCTGTAAGAAAAGAGGTAAATTCTACTTTTAATGACATTTTTACAAAGCTCAATTTCCGGAGACCTGGCAATTGTACCCATACCCCAACCTCCATAGAATAGCTACCCCACCAGGTGGGTGGCCTGCAAGGAGACCATCTTGTTTATCTCTGGTGGCCTCCCCTATCCTATGAAAGTTACTAGACAGGCTATTCAGGTCCTTTAAGTCCTGTTTCCATAGCCATGTTTCCTGCAGACAGAGAATATCACCATCCTCTAACAGCTCAGGCCCGTGCACAGGACACTTCAGATGGGGGCTGAAAGTTAACAAAAAGGACACAATCTCCTCCCCCCTCTTCACAGCATTTATACATTTATAGGAAAAAAGGGCACTTCTGATGCATGAAGGGGCAAATGGGAGGACTCAAGCCCCTGTAGCGCCCCCCTTTGTACGTGCCTGTAAACAGCTTATCAATTATGATCCGCCTGTGTTTGCTGTTATTGCCTAAGCTTAGGCCTCTATAGTTATAAGAGATTACCTTCAATGTTGCAATTAGGAAGATGCAGGAGTTCTGCCAGCCATCTCTAATGTTGAATTCCACTTATACCAGGCACAGCAGTTAAGCATTAGACCCAGCTGGATTTTCCTCCAAAGTACGACGCATGACGTATCCATAATTACCTTCTCCAGCACTTGCGAGAGGGGCTGCAAGTGTTTTTCTTCCCTTCTTCTCATAGAACCGCCGTACATATACCCTTCCGGCCATACTGCTGGATCCATAAATACTCCTGGATCATCACAGACTGCTGTAACTTGAAAGAAACTGTCCCATAGTCCATCTGGAGTCAATTTTCTTACATGTAACCTGAAGGTTCACTTTATCTTCCACAAATGCCGGCAGCTCCTCGGCCGTAAGATCAGGTCGACATCTCGAGACTAAAATGTTTGCGGTCTTCGTTGGTACAGCCATCATACGATCTGTTTTGGCAGCCCCTATGATACCCCGCCGTTCTCTGCCAACCTTTGCCACAGGCTGACTCCCTCTAACCGGTGCATGAATGGGACCAGATCCCCTTGAGGGACCACCACCATTAGCTATGCAGTGGTTGCAGTTCTCGGAGGGGTCGCTCGCTTCCGGCCCCTCCTTACTACCATTGTCCAAGATGCCTCCTCATCATGACCCCCGACTGCATTCTTAGCATCCCGATTCGCCAAGGCCCCTTGGGAGGTACCCTGTGTGAGATGGTATTGAGCTGGCGATGTAGCAGTGTCTGGATTCAGGGATCCAGGATAAGACTGAGAAGCAGAGGGCTCTGCACTCATGGATCCAGGATGAGGTTGAGAGGCAGAAGGCTCTGCACTCATGGATCCAGAATGAGGCTGAGAAGCAGAGGGCTCTGCACTCATGGATCCAGGATGAGGCTGAGCGGCAGCCAAATAACAAATATTTGTTTCAACTAAATCATTACAATTTCAGAGACTGTATGTAGGTCTTGATAAATTTTACTTTATTGAAGGAAAAATTTGCCACAATATTAGTTCACATACATGTTTATTTTAGTTTAGAGTAGATTTAGTTCATTTTTCAGTTCTTTGTTCACACAATATGTCCATTGCCACTGTAATAGAAAAGTAATAGACTATTATCTATTACTTTGCCTTCTATTACTATTACTATTACAGCCAAAAAATTATGATCTATTACTATTACTTGAAAAATCCTGTAATAGTCTATTACAGTAAATTACTATTACCTGTAATAGTCTATTACAGTATTACTATTACCCCATGTCTGCCCATGTCTGTTTTTTAAATGTTAAGTAACTAACCTAACCAGGGGTTGGTTTGGTTTAGTTTAGTTACTTAACATTTTAAAAAAATTGGCAATGAAATTTAACAATCTGGCAAAAAGTCTGGGGTCCGTGAGAACAGGAAAGTACCTAAATTAGTCCTACACTGAAAATACCGACCCTTACAGCAAAGCTTCTGAAATTCATTTAAGTGTTAAATTGTTTAAGCGAGAGTTAGCTATAACTATAGTAAGTCATTTATGAATTACGTGTAGTTACTCCCAGTTTTGGCCTATATATGTTGGTCAAAGTGTGTGTAACCAGCCATTTCGCGTAATGGCTGAAACTTTGTCATTTCGTGAAATGGCTGTTTCACTTGGTCATTTCGCGAAATGACAAAAATCTTCAGGTGCTACTGTAGTATGCGGTCTACCTACGATTGGTTAGGTTTAATCATGATATTTTCGTTAAAACTAACGAAAATATCATGACTAAACCTAACCAATCGTCAAGGGCGATTGACAATGGGATGTAAACAAACAATTAGTAAACAAGATAAGAAGCTATAATTGAAAGGTAGACCGCCGAATCGTAGGTAGACCGCATACTACAGTAGCACCAATCTTCAGTCATTACGCGAAATGGCTGAAATTCCACCTTGTCATTTCGTGAAATGACTAAAATGACTTTTGTCATGAATTCATAGAAATAACAAACATCACAATAAAATTGGAAACCTTTATTTAACTAACTAAATCTGCTAAAACACATATACATCCACAGGTCTGTTCAAATAAGTGAGAAACACTCTTCAAATACACAGTTGAACACATTTGAATTTTCAATATGAGGTTTTCAAATACTAACTGGGACCTTCAATGCTATTCCGATGTCCGCCATTGAAGGCCCGGTTAGGTGAACTGTATGCCCTTGACAATTGGTTTGGTTAGGTTAAGTCGTGTTATTTTCGTTAAAACTAACGAAAATAACACAACTTAACCTAACCAATTGTCAAGGGCATACAGTTGACCTAACCGGGCGAATGATATTGTAAGAAATGACCAAGGTGGAATTTCAGCCATTTCGCGTAATGGATGAAGATTTTAGCCATTTCGCGAAGTGATTAAAGGTTTCAGCCATTACCCGAAATGGCTGGTTACGCACTTTGACTGTAACATAATATCAAAGCGTAGACAAATACGGAGCAAGTGTAGTTTACGTCTCCCTGACGCAAAAGGGACACAAACTACACTACGATCTTTAGGAGACATATTTAAATGAATCCATGAATAAAACACTATATATATATATATATATATATATATATATATATATATATATATATATATTGACGATTGGTTAGGTTAAGTCGTAATATTTTCGTTAGTTTTAACTTTTATTTGATTAGGTAAAAGCGGACAAAGTTGGAGAACGCAAACTACACTAGGATAATGTAGGGGAACGTAAACTACACTTGCTCCACAAATACTTCATTCTTAATATAATTGCATCGGTCTTTCAGTGCTAAAACCTAGTACCGTACCGTATGTGTAATAATAACATTTTTTTTTTTTAGCTTTCAAACAGAAGCCAGGAATATTTGCTTTCACTGTGATTATATTTTAGCGTCTGAGGAAGCGATACAAAGTCCTACCTGTTGCTTGCTTGTTTCATTTTTTTTTTATATTATCGATCATTTTCTGCAGTAATTAATCCCTTTGGTTTTGTTGCCCCTATTCCGACGAAGTTTTAAGTGAAGTGTGCGTACCGGGCGCAGACCCTTAGGCGTAATTGTTTAAACTCTTTCACAACATCTAAGGTCATATGACGAAGGGACCTACAGCTTTATGAGAAATCCGAACCACGGGTCGCTACATAGTATGGACGCGGAAGATCGTCTCCCGTCCAACTACTCTTCAGACATAATGTCACTTAACTTCGCTGATCGACGTGAAGCGGTCTTACGACATTGGCTACAACATAGCCGTAAGCGTAATTGCTTTGTATGTATAGTAGGGTATAAGCTAACCTTAAGTCCAGTTGAATTTAATAGTAATCGGTTCTTCCAATGTTGGCAGTAAGCATTTCAGGTTGTCGAATTGCAAATAGTGTCTGTTGGGCCTTGCACTACGTCCTATGAAATATGCAGTTAAAACGGAACATAATTAATAAGCTTTGCCCTAGCGAAAGTATTTTTAGTTGTCGTCCCTTTAGTACCCTGCGCATTGGTGTGGCGCAGGTATTGAGACCCAAACATTGCGTTGTTGATCGTTTCAAAATCGATAAGCTTCAAGTGTGCATGTTCCCTCTTTACAGGATATCCTGGCTTGCCTGTTAGTATGGCACCCATAACAGTATCTACGGCTCTCGGGTCAGTTCCACCGTCAAATCCAGGGGGTCGCGCCAATTCCCCCGAAGGACCCCCAACCTCCTCTTCTGGAAATGGGGGCCCTTCCCCAATGGCAGCCCTTCAAAACGTCACAGATAACTTGCCACCGGGATCCCCTCGAAGTCACGCAGCAGCCTCACCGCACCAACAGCAGCAGCAGCAGCAACCACAACAAAAACAGCAACAACCTGCTCAACAGCAGCAGCAGCAACAGCAGCAGCAACAGCAACAAAGGTCATCTTCAAGGAACTCCCAAGTTTCGCCCTCTTCAGGTGAGTGAACTCGAATGACGGAGCATTTCAGGTCTATTTTTAATTTTATTTTGTTATCGATTCAGAATTTTCGCAGTAAGAGACAAGGGCACCAACGTGGCTTTCCATTATTAGTTTTATTGACGAGCCTCATGTCGAGGTTTGTTTAAATTGGCGGAATTTTGGCACGCGATTTAAAGTGCTCGATAACATTCAGGTATAGGCCACTGCACGAGCTCTATTTTATTAATCTTTCCTGCGATACATTATCATCGCTATTTTAAAATAAGGTGTACAATTACCTAATCTCGCGTGTCTGTGCAACAAATTTTTTCTGTGCCTTTTTCATTTCACTGGTATGTAGCGTGCAAGCACACTTTCAAAATGGAGAAATGTGAATTTGGATTGAGCCCGAATAAAATGTCTTCATTTGGAAATCGAAACTCGGCTGTTGAAATTTTATTGAATCTAAAAGAGGCAAAAAACAGTTGCGTATCCATTTTTAGTAGAATTGTGTCTAATAACAAGTTTAGCTATTGTAGGCTTAGATGATATTAGGTAAATTTAAAACCAGTTTACAAGACACTATTGCATAAGTTAAGCCTCGATGTATTATTAATTATAGAAAGAGTTTTCAGTTTTATTTGGTAAGACCTGTTAGAGAAAATGCAATTGTTTTAAATGTTAAGCAGAGATTTTTCTTCAAGAACCTTATACCGCACCCGTAATATTTTAGCCTTTCATTAGATATATTAATTTGTGAATGGCCTATTCTGGCTGACCTTTTTATATATTTTTTTCTAGTCCTTTATTACTTGCCTTTATTACTGTGTGCTACTTCTCCATGTAATAAATAGTGTTGTCCTAGGCGAGTTAGTTTGGAGGTCCGAAACCTAACACAGTAATGCATCATTGCTTACAACACTAACTTGAAAAACATTGCTTCCTGGTTTACACCTTATCCTTTAAAGTTAGTTAAATTGGGCCGGGCTAGCGACATTCTGTCGACTTGATATTCTGCCTACAAGGTTTGAGGATTAGGTTAGGCTTAGGAATTATGTTAGGTTAAGTTATTAGTGTTGATGAAATTCCCGTCAAAGAAAGGCTTATAGGTTTAAATTGGATCCTGGATGAAAACTAATATTAAGAAACTATTAACTGAAAAGGTGAACTCGTGCATAAAAATATTTGAACATGGTTTTTAATATAACTATTTACGGCGTCACATTTTGGCCCTTAAATTATTATTTTTTAGACTCATTTTGAAAGATCAAATATGCCAGGTCTGCTCTTTTATTCTGAACTAAATTAGTGCAATAATAATAATAATAATAATAATTCAGAACATAATGGTAATTAATAGCTACAAATTTGTAGTGTGAAGCCTACGGCCTATAGAACAAAGCTTATTGAAGCGATTGCAAACGTAAGGCCTAAATAAGGACTGACATTAGTTTAGTCTCTTTCAATGAAACCACGAGGCAAATACTCATAACACCAAATTATTTTTGATAACGAAGGAAATGAAGATAGAGCTTAATGTTTCGTAATTCGGTGATGTCATTATTAACTGCATTTACATTAATAATTAATGTAAACTTGGATTTTTTTATTTCTTTGAAGAATAAAATCGGATGTTTAAAATTAATTTTTAAATTAAATTTGGGTACTTGTAGGTTATCCCCCCCCCCCCCCCCCCCCCACACACACACACCAATTTTGACAGAATATTTTCGTTAAAACTAACGAAACTATCACGATTTAACCTAACCAATTATCAAGGGCGTACAGTTGATCTATTATTAATTATAACATTGTTTCTGGAATGGTTAGGTTAAGTCGTGATATTTTTGTTAGTTTTAACGAAAATATTCTGTCAAAATTGGTGGGGGGGGAGATAACCTACAAGTACGAAATTTGAATAAGGAAATAGAAAGGAAAATAACTTACTACAATAAGAAATGTATACTTTAGGCATAAGTAGTTTATACGGCTATCGTCAATATATACATATACTGTAATAATAATAATAATAATAATACTATATTATTATTTCGGTATCGCATTATGATTACTTCATAGAGAGCGCTAGCTGTAAGTATGAGAAGGCCTCATTTACTATGGTGACCATTCTCTTGCGGTGTATCTAAAAATATTTTAAAACTGCTATGTCATTGAATCCCAGAAGGAGTTGATCATTCATTGCTACTACACAGCAGTCGTGTCGTCACACATAATATAAAAAGGTCTTCCTTTGGCATATAACGATGGGCAGCCTTCTCTAATTGCGTAATAAGTCTTGGTTTGTCTCTTTTATAAAGAGATCCCTTATTCCAAACGTTTCCCGTACTTCGTGTGATGAGAGAGTTGTGGTGACATAAATTATTGCGTTTTGGCGTTTCTAAAAATAAATTTGAATCGTAATTCGAGAAAAAATAGAACATTTTATAACCCTGATAGAAACTTTTATTATTATTTTTTACTTGGTAAAATGGTTTACTTATGATTTTAATGATACTGTTCATTGTATTAATCTTATACGTACGAGAGGTAACTGATTTTTCTTGTCATTGTAATTGTATTAACTCGAGTATTACTGTAATCTTTATTAATGTTTGTACGAGCGTTTTTGTAGGACGGTATGGAGACACCCATAAAAGTCTTTCTTTACTCTATTTTCTCTCACAGCCTGAATTCATTTCCGATCTTGAAGAAATACTGTTTATAAATGTCTTTCCCGTTGGGCCTTCGTACCTTTCTCTTTAGCTTTAGCTTCAGTTCCTTTCAAACAGTTCGTCATCAATCGGAACACCCGCTGCTCCCAAAAATGCCAAGTTATTTAGGCCCTTGTATCATACTTGCGCTGCCAAGAATCGTAGCTGGCTCTCGGCCAATATTCCCCCCTCGATGCTTGGAAGAGTGCCAGTGTAGACAGCTCTCTTTGCTCTCTTAGATACTTCGACGGAAGAATCAGTAATGAACTATTTTACTCTTTACTTCTCAACACTAAGGCTAATTTAATTCGATTTAATTCGTAGCTTGTCGTTCAGGGCCAAAATTTCGGCATCTTTTCAAAGTTTGTATTTTAAATGGGCTGTCAAACGAATGACACTTTGCTCGATTTTGCTTTTTAAATACCAGCTATTGCTTTGCGAGTTAAACATCTCTAGAAATAGTATAAGGTATGCGGAGCCCCGTTTTCATTTACTCTACGAGAGAGAGAGAATTCTAAGCGTCTCATTTGAATAGTCAGTTGTTTTAGTTACGATTGGACTATCCCAAACAAAAATTTGTAATTAGTTTTGTAGGCCCATAACGAGTCTTGTACGTGTTAGTTAGCTAAATATTAATTTTCTTTAAACATGATGAAAACCTACGTGAGTTACACAAGTTTCAAAGACTTATAAATCTTTTTTGCAAGAGTTCAAGAGAGAGATTTCTCAAATTGTACGAGTAACGAGTGATAGGTACCGTACTTGAGAATTTACGCAAATAATGCAAGTGTTGGATTAACCGTGCTCATTTATAGATAAAATGGATATATACTGTATGTCAGTAGTCACTAATCACTACAGAATATAGCTAATAAAACAGATAAAGAAAAAATAAATCGACATATTTTTGGCGTTATTTGAATAAACTGGTACAGTGTGGAATTCTGCAGTCAAACTTTAATGTAACGTTAACAGGATTCAACACACACACACACACACACACACACACACATATATATATATATATATATATATATATATATATTATATATATATATATATATATACATCTTTACATTTGGAATCGCTTCAATAAGTTTTGTTCTATAGGCCGTACTCTTCACACTACAAATTTGTAGCTATAAGTTACTGTTATGTTCTGAATTATTATTATTATTATTGCACCAATTTAGTTCAGAATAAAAGAGCCTATGTGGCATATTTGATCTTTCAAAAAGTGTCTAAAAATAACTTAAGGGCCAAAATGTTGGAATGCTCACTGCGCCGTACGCAGTAAAAGCTCCCGAAAACACAACCTTGGTGAGGACTGGAAAGGGCGAGTGTGATACTAAAACCTTCCCTAGTTCTCCCTTGATGAGTTTAGTAAAATTTGGTGCGGACTACCCCAGCCGTTTAGGGGACCCCTCCCAGTCACCTCCCCAGAGGGCATTGGGATGGGCGGGTGTTACTAAAATCTTCCCTGGCTCTTCCTTAATGTGTATACCAAATTTGGTGCAGATTACTCTAGCTTTTTAGGTGTGTATAAACGAACAGACATCCTCATCATCATTTCCTACATATATACAAAGGATTGAGAAAAGTAAATAGATACTTTGAGGTTTTTCCATAGTTTTTGATTTGATAATGAAAGTCATTAAATAAGATTTACTGAATAAATATATTTAGAATCGTGTTCCTTTCCCGTTTCCATTATGCAAAATTGACACGTTCTGGCATTCCATTGATGAGCTTCACCATTTATTCTTAAAGATAATCATCGTGGTGTCTATTTACTTTCGTCAACCCTATATATATATATATATATAATATTATGCAGGAAGGAGGGGCCAAGGGCAAATGCCCGGGAAAGCGCCCCTCCCATAGAAGAACAAGAGAGCCGAAATCAAGGTCCGTGATTTTCGAGATGCCTTAGAGACTGCATTTGAAAGATGGGAGGTCATAGACAGGAGGAAAGATGGATTGAGGAAGATTGTTCCAGAGTTCACCAGTTGAGTAAATGAAAGACTGAAAATACAAATTAACCTTGCATTAGATACCGTAGTTAGACAGAAAAGGAATGAGAAAGTGTAGAAAGTCTGGTACTGCTTGCTCTTCTTAAAGGAGGAGGCATGCAGTTAGAGAGTTCAGAAGAGCAATGTTCGTTATGATCGCGATAGTAAAGAGAGAGTGAGGCAATATTGCGGCAAAGAGAGAGAGAGATTGAAGATAATCAGTAAGAGGCGAGGAATTGATGAGACGAAAAGCCTTTGATTCCACTCGGTCAAGTACGGCTGTGTGGGTTGAACCACCCCACACATGAAAAGCACACTCCATACAGGGGCGAGCAAGACCTCTGTACAGAGACGGCAACTGAGTGGGGGTGAAGAAACCGCGGAGGCGGTACAGCACACCTAACCTCTTAGAAGCTGTTTTAGAAAGAGAGTATATGTGATCTTTCTTGGAAAGATCACGAGAAAAGGAAACGCCAAGAATGTTAGGAGAAGAAGCATTGAGTTGTGTGTTGTTGAAGATAAGGGGATAGTCGTGTGGAAGATTGTGACGAGTAGATAGATGGAAGAAGTGAGTTTTTGAGGCATTGAAAGCCACAAGGTTTTCTCTGCCCCAATCAGATATAGCAGAAAGATCAGAGGTCATGTGTCCCATAGCCGTCCTACGCGAATAATGAAGCGACTGCTGTGAGGGACGCTTTGGGAAGTGGGTGAAGAAGTGAAGAGTGGAATCATCGGCGTAGGCATGAATAGAACAGGAAGTGCGAATTAAAAGATCATTAATAAATAAAAGGAAAAGAGTGGGTGACAGGACAGAACCCTGAGGAACACCACTGTTAATAGCTTTAGGAGAAGAACAATGGCCATCTACAACTGCAACTATAGAAGAACTGTAGAAGAGCGTCCGCACAAGATGAGGAGGGAGACCGAGCAAATGAAAAATGAGGCACCTCCCAGGAATCGAACCCGGAATCATCCAATTGCCGGTCGGATATGCTAACCACTGCACCAAGGTCCCCGATCAGTCAGAACTCGTAATTCTACATACGAGCGGAATCGAATGCCCTGAGGGGGCACCTTCTCATGCTGTACATATATACATTTTAACTCCAAACAACACACAGTATGATTAATGTAAAGATTGGATTGATCCCGGGTTCGATTCCTGGGAGGTGCCTCATTTTTCATTTGCTCGTTCTCCCTCATCTTGTGCGGACGCTCTTCTATACAAGCGTCGTTCTTTACATTAATTATACTGTGTGTTGTTTGCAGTTAAAATGTATATATGTACGGCATGAGAAGGTGCCCCTTCAGGGCATTCGATTCCGCTCGTATGTAGGAGAATTAAGAGTTCTGACTGATCGATGACCTTGGTGCAGTAGTTAGCATATCCGACCGGCAATTACATGATCCCGGGTTCGATTCCTGGGAGGTGCCTCATATTTTCATTTGCTCGTTCTTCCTCCTCATCTTGTGCGGACGCTCTTCTACACAAGCGTTGTTCTTTACATATATATATATATATATGATAAATAAAACCACGAAGGAAAGGAAACACAGAGTGGTGCTCAAACGCTTTCGTTTAATGAACATCCTCAGGAACACTGAAGTAAATAGAGTTCAAGACTATAATTATATAGGTTAAAAAAAAAAAATATATATATATATATATGGTATATAATAAATATAGAAATAAAAATTGTGGGAGGAGCATACAAATTTGTAAGGAAAACTACCAATTTTAGCACTTTGCCCGAATTCAACACAAGATCAAATGGGTTGTTTACAACCAATTATATAGATAATGCCTGAATGATATATAGGTCAAAAAAAAAAAAATTGAAAAATAAAAATTGTAAGAGGAGCATACAAATTTATAGGGGAAAATTACCAAAGTTTTAGCACTCTGCCCTTCTTGTCTAAATCCGTTCTGAACGAATTCAAAACAACGGGATCGAGTTGAAAAAGACCTTTGCTCATGTTAAAGTTATTTGTAAGTTGGATAATAGCACAAGAATATTTCTATTAACAATGTTGCTAGAGTGAAACAAAACTGAAGCATTATTCCAATCAATACAATGGGATAACTCTGACAAATGGACAAAAAGGGCACTGGACGACTGTCCCGTTCTAACGGAATATTGATGCTGTTTTACACGCGTGTGCAAATCCTTTCCCGTCTGACCAATGTAAAAGGAATCACATTGTTTACAACCAATTTTATGGATAATGCCTGAATTATTGGTAGAGCTATTTTTTACTATGATATTTTTCACAATATTGTTATATGAAAATACTACATTAATATCCAAAAGTTTAAGTACATCAGCAATGCCTAAAAAGCACGGGAAAAATGGAAGTACTAAAATATTCTTTGACAAAGTGCGAGTGTTATTAATCACACGATAGAAGTTTCGTTTTGCCTTGTTAAGACAAGGTACATCAAAGATATTTTGTGTATCTGGCCCATGAATCGTGACCTGGATGACTTCCTCCTTCAGTTAAATGATCAAGTCCCCTCCATTAAGTTTAGTTTACTTTAGAAGTGGAACAAGACAACTCAATCCCGTTTTTGGATGTGCGTGTGCATAGGGAAAGCCCAGGTTTTAAGTTTAGTATCTATCGGAAAAAACAAACAATTTGTCCTACGTACACTTTTACTCTGGACATGACACCCCCATTAAGAAGGCCATATTTTCTTCAATGTTTCTCCGCGCTCTTAGGATCGCCAGTCCGGAATACATCGATGCCGAATTGGAAAAAATCATCGGTATTGGAAGTCATATGTGCTACCCACCTGCGTTTATGGAATCTTGTCTTAACAAGGCAAAACGAACCTTCTATCGTGTGAATAATAAATAACACACGCACTTTGTCAAAGAATATTTTAGTACTTCCATTTTTCTTGGGCTTTTTAGGCATTGCTGATGTACTTAAATTTTTGGATATTAATGTAGTATTTTCATATAACAATATTGTGAAAAATATCATAGTAAAAAATAGCTCTACCAATAATTCAGGGATTATCCATAAAATTGGTTGTAAACAATGTGATTCCTTTTACATTGGTCAGACGGGAAAGGATTTGCACACGCGTGTAAAACAGCATCAATATTCCGTTAGAACGGGACAGTCGTCCAGTGCCCTTTTTGTCCATTTGTCAGAGTTATCCCATTGTATTGATTGGAATAATGCTTCAGTTTTGTTTCACTCTAGCAACATTGTTAATAGAAATATTCTTGAGTCTGCTATTATCCAACTTACAAGTAACTTTAACATGAGCAAAGGTCTTTTTCAACTCGATCCCGTTGTTTTGAATTCGTTCAGAATGGATTTAGACAAGAAGGGCAGAGTGCTAAAACTTTGGTAATTTTCCCTTATAAATTTGTATGCTCCTCTTACAATTTTTATTTTTCAATTTATTTTTATTTTTTTTGTGACCTATATATCATTCAGGCATTATCTATAAAATTGGTTGTAAACAACCATTTGATCTTGTGTTGAATTCGGGCAAAGTGCTAAAATTGGTAGTTTTCCTTACAAATTTGTATGCTCCTCCCACAATTTTTATTTCTATATATATATATACACTTTTTTTTTTTTTGTAACCTCTATATAGTCTTCAACTCTTTATTTACTTCAGTGTTCCTGAGGATGTCATTAGACGAAAGCGCTTGAGCACCACTGTGTTTCCTTTCCTTCGTGGTTTTATTCATCATAAATATTTTTCACGTGTTACTTTCGTGAAATAATTTTTGTATATATGTATATATATAAAAACTTGAGTGAAGGGTTTGTTCTTCGAGAACCGCAACTTAGTGAGGTGGTAACATGTTTATTAATCAGACGTTTCGGAAAAATTCAGTTTCCATCAATTGTGCTACAAAATTAAAACAAATGTAAAGAAGTGTACAAATATGCTGAATAAAAATTTTTATGCAATATATTTATGGTCATAATAATAATGATTTAAAATTAAAAAGGTATATAAAATGTAGAAAGGTAAGACCGGTTAAAAGGTGGGCGAATATTGAAAAATTACCGGGGTTAATCTGATTGTACACTGCGCCCTCGATATATGCGAGGGATAGGTTCTGCTAAAACCTCGTATAATGCAAATTCGCATATATCGAACTTATAGTTAAATGAAAAAAATAGGGATGCGTTCCACAACCAGTTTTTTTTTTACCCTCCCGGCACCCCCAACAATAAATATGCCACTTTTTTATATCAAAAACATTCAACAAGATAACAGTAATGCTATATTACATCAATACTGTACAGTATAAATATTAAAGGACATAGTAAGCCTAATAAGACATAACGATACCAACGAAAAAGCACTGGAAGAAGCACTAAAAACTAGTGAAAAACACAACACAGTCTAGAGCACAACGCACACACACCAACACGCTATAATGGTTTATGCGAGACTGTTGTTGTTTGGCGGGAACACGTCGCGTCGGTGCGATCAGCGGCTAAGCAATATTTCACACTAAGTGGCGCATAAATGAGAATTTTTTCCGCATATACTGAATCCTTGGTAGAAATAGGGTCTTCGCATAACAGCGAATTCGCATATGCTGAAGACGCATATATTGAGGGCGCAGTGTATAAAGGTTGAGAATGGTTGAGTGTTGAAGCAGTGCCGTAACAAGGGCGAGGCGAGTGAGGCACTTACCTCGGGTGCGCAAAGCTGAGGGGCGCAGAAAAACTATATAAAATATGTATCTACTATCCCAAGGACGCCATGCCATTAGGGAAAGGGCGCATTTCTATAAATTTTCAGTAATATTGCGAATCAGAAAACAGGATTTAATGACTGGAAAAATGTAAACCATATTGTAGAACATGAAAATTCAACTAATCATCGTGAAAATTTCTGTAAATGGACATCCCTACAAAAAAGACTATTGTGCGGACAATGTATCGATGATGCACTACAGAAAGCTATTGAAACTGATAAACAAAAGTGGAGACATATTCTGAAAATAGTTCTTGATGCTGTGATGGTTTGTGCCAAAAACAATTTACCACTTAGAGGATCGTGTAGTGTTATAGGAATAGGGGGGAGCAATTTTATGATCTTACCTCGGGCGCAAAATTAGCTAGTTACGTGTCTGTGTTGAAGTATCCATATTAGAATTGTTCGAAAGCCGAAGAGTGATAGATTTCTTTTGCAGTGATGAGTCAGAAGAATTATCTAGCTATGTTTTAGTTGAAGGCAGAACTATAATCGTTGAGTGCTGGCTTCATCGTAAGGATATGTAGGGATTCAAGGATGCGGAGGTTGGTTGGTTGATATGCTGAGTAGATAATTTTGAAATTGGTGGGAAGAAGTGGGTGATTGTGGAGGTGGCAATAATCTTTTATTGCAGATTTGGATGGTTTATTTAAAGGTTGTGATGTTCTAGTAGAAATACCGAGGATGTTCGTTCACTCTTGTTTGATATTGGCGAATGGTGCTGCCAATATAACTCGCTTTGCAGCGAATACAGTTGAAACAGTAAATAGTGGGCGAAACAAGGAGTTTGGGGTTTTTTCTTTATGGTTGAAATATGATTTAATGCTGTTATTGTTGGTGAATACAAATTGAAGGTTAATTTGAGGGTAAAGATGGGTGAGTCGGTGTCGAAGTTCTGATTGTAACTAATATAATATATATATATATATTGTTCTGATTGTAACTAATATAATATATATATATATATTATATATTATATATATTATATATATATATGTAAGCAAGCAACCACAGGGAAAAGGAAAAGGAAACACAAAGTCCGAGCGCTTTCGTGATATATTCACTTTGTGTTTCCTTTTCCTTTTCCCTGTGGTTGTTTGCTTATTAATAAGATCACGTGTTATTCTGTGGTTTTAGTGCATGTATATATATGTGTATATATATATATAACCTTTGGCTAGCTTCCGCCCGAATTGTTCATTCTGACGAAGGTCAAGCTTTTCACTCCACCTTAGACCTACAGTTTAACGTGGAATCCGAACCACGCCCCATCAGCAGCCCAGTGTCTTAACCACTAGGCCACCTAGGGTACCCATTTATCTACCAACCACTTTCTTTATTGTGTGGAAGGATGAACAGCTGGGTTTTGCTGCGCGCCGGCTGCCGTCGGGTCTCGGACCCGGGGCCGATGGATTCGTAGTCAGCGTCGCTAACCACTACACCACCGAGGCGCATATATATATATATATATGAAAATTAATTTTAAAGTAACACGTGAATAATATTTATAATGAAAATAACCACGAAGGAAACAGAATGGTGCTCAAGCGCTTTCGTATATACAGGGTGTCCCTTAAGTCTGGACCCATAGGGAAAAATAATAAAATTACAAAATAGTCCAAAAATTTATTACATAATCTGTTCAAAGTGTCCGCCGTTGTGTCGCACACATAGTTGAAGACGCAATCTCCACTGCGACAGCACTTTCTGAATCACAGTCGCAGAAATTTCTTGACACGCCTCCACAATGCGTGCTTTAAGGTGGAAAATGTTCTGAAGTTTGACCTCGTACACTTTGGCTTTCAAGTGGCCCCACAAATAAAAATCATAATAAAAAATAATAAAAAAATAATAATAATAAAATAATAATAATAACATAATAAAAAAATATATTATAAATCCCTATGGGTCCAGACTTACGGGACACCCTGTATATATATATATATATATATATATATATATTATATATATATATATGAATAGAAACGACATAAGTGTTAAGGAACGTCTCTGCACACGAGGAGGAGAGATAACGAATAATGAAAAATGAGGCGAACCGCCCGGGAATCGAACTCAGGGCCTTCCAATTGGCGGTCGGACGCTCTACCATTATGCTACGGATAATGGTAGAGCGTCCGACCGGCAATTGGAAGGCCCTGGGTTCGATTCCCGGCGGTTCGCCTCATTTTTCATTATTCGTTATCTCTCCTCCTCGTGTGCAGAGACGTTCCTTAACACTTATGTCGTTTCTATTCATTTATATACTGCGCGGTCATTGCAGTTATATGCGCATATTCACGATTTGCGAGGGTGCCCTCTCAGGGTATTGGTTTCTGCCCTATGTGGGAGAATTTCGATTTGTGATTGAGTGAGGTCCGTAGCATATTGGTAGAGCGTCCGACCGGCAATTGGAAGGCCCTGGGTTCGATTCCCGGGCGGTTCGCCTCATTTTTCATTATTCGTTATCTCTCCTCCTCGTGTGCAGAGACGTTCCTTAACACTTATGTCGTTTCTATTCATTTATATACTGCGCGGTCATTGCAGTTATATGCATATATATATATATATGTGTGTGTGTGTGTGTTTCGGGATAAGATAAATACCCTGTTTATGTTCAGGTAAAATGAGACTGTGTTGTGAAGATTTCTAAACCAAAAAGTATTTGATTTTGTTTCTTTGAAGAATTTATATTTTTGGATTAGAAATCCCCAGAGTACAGTCGTCTTTTATCTTAACATAAACATAGTATTTATCCTATCCTCAAACAAATGCAAGTTGAGGAATCTACGTATGAAAGAAATTGTAAAATAATCAAATTAATTTATTATCACTGTATTAATAAATATTCGCTGTGCGAGGATGCTCGAATTGCTAAATTTTTCGTACTTGTACTTAAGGCAACAGACTCGTACTTGAGAAATACAGTGCTACTTTACGCCTACTCACAAAATCGCTACTTTTTCCACGTCTGGTAGGTAGGAAGGTACTTAGTGTTGGTTAGTCTGTGTAGTCGAGTTTTTAAATAAATTTTTGTAAATCCCCTACAAAGAGGTTGATCTGGTTTGATTAATTTGCTAGATAGGTGAAAAGGGTTTTAAAGAGTACTTGTCACTATTTTTGTGCGAAATGAGAGTGGAATTTATTATTATAGTTTCCTTTCGGGAGATTCGCCAGAGAAGAGATCGCGCGCGGAATTCCCCCCCCATTTTTTTTGAGTCGACTCCATAGATCGACCAATGCTCGTATAGTCTCCGATATTTCTGTCGATATATATATATATATATATATATATATATATATATATATATTCTACCCCCATTTTTTTTAGCAGAATGACGGAAACCTTCTCATAAATAAGGGGTTTACTTTTTTTTTTTTTTAAATATAGCTGCCGTACCGCTTGTTTGTTAACGATAAACGGCAGTATTTACGGATGGTAGTTCTAACAGATGTTTTGTATATTAAATACGTTCGGTACTCGACATTTGTTATTACACTATAGTCCCTGTGGAAGTCATAAATTAACTATGTTGTCTTGGTTGCCTTCCAACTTCCAAGAAAACCTTAATTGGGGTACATGACGAAACTTTTTAGAAATTTCCTGATCCACCAAAATTTTTCCACTATGAAAGTTAATTCCGTTATTATTTTACTTGAGAGTAATTCAGATGTGTGTATTTGTCGATGTATTATTCATTTAGGTTTACTTATTTACCGAGTGTATGAGTTAAAATGTTGATTATTATGCTTTGAGTTGTGTACACGGGTAAAAAAAATATAGTAAGAATAGTTTCGTGTCGTTTTGTCGAAAGGTGTGTGATTTGTGGAAGTTTGTAATTTAAATGCCATATTATAAATAGCATATAGCGATTGTATCCGTCAATTATTATAGATCTAAATTTAGTTTTGTCCCAAAAAGTGACGTATGAAATAATAATAAGGATATGTTATGGTTTATATATTTAAATTTTTTATTTAATATTCTGATACTCTTGTATGACAAAGTCTTTATTTATTTAAAATATGAAACTTAAACAAAAATTGTAATGCGTGGGGAGAGCTCAATGTTAACCAAAAAAATTCTTATTCCAAAAGTTAAAAATACGTTTATATTCTCTTCAGAAAGTTTGGAGTTACTCGACATTTTGTGCATATTCAAATTGTCGTATAGACTAACGCAAGTAGCATGATTTCGCTTCGATTATTAAAGAGTTCTTAAAGCGCTTTGAGACTTTGTAGTCAAGGCAGAGTAGAATTCTTTTGGTATCGAGAATATAGATTGGAGATAACTTCTCGAAGATCCATCGACTGGGTTTGGCTTGTTTGTTAAGTGTATGTTTTCCGTTTTAACTTTTTAATCCTTTTCATAAATACTCGGGGGTTTGTTGGGTTCGCTCGCGGTAATGTACACTTGAGTACCACAAAGTGTATGAAAATTATAAATCCTTTTAGTAACTATAACTAACTTTACTGTTTGTTTGATGAATTGTTTAACTTCCTTCGCAACATCTAAGGTCATATGATGGAGGGGACCTACAGCTTTACATGAGATCCTAGCCACGGGTCGCTACATAATCTGAACGCGGAGGACGGTCTTCCATCCAACTAGAAGAACCCAGACCCATTGTCTCTTAACTTCCGTCGATCAACGGGAAGCGGCGTTAAGATATTGGCCACGACGTACCCCTCCTCGAGTTATACTTTTATAGTGTATAAAGTTTAAATTTCATAGAGATTAAAGGTTAATGCGAAAGTGTATCAGTAATCTGTTTTTTTTTTTAAGATATTTCACGGCCGCATTACTGTTACAAGAAATAGCTTGCACCAATATCGAATGAAGTGAACAAAAACGTGGGTTGGTAAATAAGCAATTAATTTTATTTTTTCTTTCATGCTTGCTTAAGTATGAGAAAATTAAAGGGTTTTGCTTTATTCCTCTTCTAGGGGAATCTCGCCGAAGGTCCTCCGGAGGTCGTCACGGGGATTCTAATGGGACGAGCAGTCCCGCTGGGTCGCAGGTGCAGGTGACGGCATCTGCCTCTGCGGGGAGTACGGAACTACCGACGACGAGCAACAACCTGAAATGCACTCTCTGCCACGAGCGCCTCGAAGACACTCACTTCGTCCAGTGTCCCTCCGTGCTGCACCACAAGTTCTGCTTTCCCTGCTCCAGAGAGAGCATCAAGCGACAGGGCGCAGGAACAGAGGTAGGCTGCGCGAACGGCTCTTGTCTACTTTCACATAGCGAAAAATACACTTCGTTATTTTCGCATTGCTCAAAGTTCAGAACAAATTATTAATTATGCTTAGTAGGTTTTCAGCATCTGTATTCAAGAAGACATTCAAAGGCCTTGAAAATATTTGGTGTTTCTGAAGTGTGACTATTTTAAAAAAACAATAATTAGACGTTCATGAATCATTGTTGTTGTTGATTTTGAAGGGGTGGCAAATATTATATATGATTGGAAATGTTTGAAAGTAAGTCATAATCAGAATCAACGTTCATTTTAAGTCATTCAAATAAAAAAGTCGTACGTTGTGAGCAGACATGGGGCTGATTACAAAATTTGATTATGATTAGTGGGGTGTGAATTTTTTTGATTATGATTAGTGGATTTGCAAAAATGTTGATTATGAATTGATTATGATTAGTGGGCTCGAAAATGTATGATTATGATTTGATTATGATTAAAAATTTTATTATTATTAGATTATGATTACATGGCTTTAAAATGTTGATTAAAATTTGAATTTGTTTACCACAGTTAAATATGATTAAATTATGATTACCATGTCAGATATTGATTATGTGTGTTTAAATATGGAATCACGAGTAATAGCATACAAGCAGAATATGTTAATGAATAAATGTACAGTGTATACAGCAGTATTCTAGTATATGTACTATATTTTACACTCAAAAAGTCACGAAAGAAAACATCTTACATAAAATTATTCTTCCATCATTATCACATGGTGAAGTTACATGAACGATTGATATGTTTATTACATTTTACATAATACACTTTAATCATTGAATAATCATTGATTATAACATTCATAATTTTGATTATGATTATAATATTTTCTAAAAATTTTATTATGATTATATATATTTTCTAATTTTGATTATGAATTGATTATGATTGCATAATCACCATCATAGATTATGATTATTTGATTATGATTAATAATCAACCCATGTCTGGTTGAGAGTAGTGCAACTACATACGCCTTATTTGGGCGCAGTGGGTTGGGAGAAGAAAACTAGCTGTAATTTGAAGCATAGCTTATTCAATTTTTTTACTAATTAACTGAGGCAGACGTTTATTAAAAGCAGAATTTCAATAGTTATGTTACTTGGAATTATATTTTAAAGATAGTTTTGAGCTAACTGTATAATTTCTCTCCGCAGGTTTATTGTCCAAGTAACGACAGGTGCCCTTTGGCTGGATCCACCGTACCATGGGCATTCATGCAAGGGGAAATTGCTACTATACTCGGCACTGCAAACATCCTGCCATCACACAGCCAAGACGAGGGTAAAAGTAAAAAAGACCGGGAAACCTAAGTGTTTGTTGGAACTTAAAAAGATGAACAAAACAAAATCTCTTTTCGCGTTGAAGCTCCTAATATGAGAGTCGAAAATGAATTTTGGAAACTGTTTCTTCACTTTGAGGAGACGAACAAAACTCTCATTTTGGCATCCGTTGCGTCGCTCGCATTGACGCTACGACGTTTCGGAGAACATTTCGTCCACGAGATTTGAATTTGGTTGCTCGTCTTCATACCGAAGCGAGGCTTCATGGATCACTTGTCGAAAGGTGGTTGACTTTTTTGGTACAAATTCTCTCCTAAGGTGTTTATGGGTTAAGGTCCGAAGTTTGGCTCATCATCCCCCGAACCTTCGTATCTACGTGTATGTAGTTTGAAATAGCAATGTCAGTTGGTGGCCTGCAGAGCTGACCGTGCGCACACACCATGACTCCAGCGTTCTTTTGTTTTATCAAGGAATGACCAAAGTATTGTACATTATTTTATTGTAAAAAGAATTGCGCTCTGACGCAGTTAGCTTTACTAGTCATTTTGATACTGAATAAGTTTGGCCCAGTATCACTTAATGGAACTCCATACTCGCTTTTGTAGGTTTGTAAATGTCTAAGCCTATTCTTCTCTAATTATGCATAGCGAAATGGCTCTTAAATTTACAAATAGAAATTAGCGTGGATAAAATCTTCTGTTTTTCTTTCTTTCTAGTTTGCAATAGGAATATTGCACTGTATAAACTTGGCTATGTTAAGCTTGTTATTATTGACTGTTGTTGAAGAAAGATTTTGGTTATGAATTTATTATTGTTGTTTCCTTCTTTCGGGAGAAGGGCGGAGCATTCTGAAGCAGTTTTTGCATCTCCATTAATTAAATGCCATAACAAAGATTTGAATTGGAGAAAGGAGGTTGCTTTTAACTTAAGTGTTTAGTGCAAATTGCGAAGTATTGTCTTAATTATACGAGTATCAATATTAATTACTATTTAAAAGCTTATTATAGAGCAAAAGGTGGCACTAGAAAAATGTTTTAAGTGTTAATATTGTATTTGTATTCATAAGACTGAAAACGAGATTTTTTTTTGTACCGTTGAAGGAACTACACATTTGTACAATATTAGAAATAGTTCAACACTGCTGGATCAGTGTTTGTTTACAGAGAATCGTAGGATGAAAACACTCGTTCATCATTAATTGATAGCCGTCATTTAGTTCAATTTGATTACCTCGTTATTGTTTCATTGTCTTCGCACAAAGATTCATTTTTTTTTTTTCTTCTCTTCTTCTTCTTCTTCCCAGATTTTGGAACAAGTTTGTAATGTCTGTATCGATAAAAGTTGAAAAAAAAATTTCTTTAAACCAAAAAGTTGTCAGGATTTTGGAAAGGCTCATATTTGTCTAAATTTAAATCGTTCAATTTTAAAGAATTTTGCGTCAATTCATTTATATATTACTTATTTTTGCTGGTAATTGCTACAAATTAAAAACGTGTTATAAATATAATTATAAATAAGGACTATAGGAATATGTCAGTATTTTGTCCATAATACGAGCATATATATATATATATATATATAAAACCTGACTTGACTTTCAGAAAAGTGTAATTCGCGTGAGTAGGCTCATACGCATCTCTTACGTGTAATAAATCTACTTTGAAACTAATTTCTTGTTCACCCATAACCAAAAATAACATTAAAATAGCGAGGAATAAAGGTGTTGATCTTATGGTCCACGCAAATTTCAGCTGTTGACTCCAATATTCCGTTTGTAAATCCATACGGTACTTTTTTTCACTTGGAAATTTTACATACTTTTTACAACTTTTCTCTTTCGTACTTGGAAAAAAATATTGGAAGTTTACAATATTTACAATGATATTATTGTACATTACATAGGCCTACTAAATTGTACAAACTGTGTGAGGGCCTTCTTTCAAATGCAGATGAGGTTTCTTCTTGGTCCCAAATAAGTCTTAATTGTCTCAGTATTATGTAATGTTTATGTACAGTTGAGGCATTATGTAGAAAATATTACTGGAACGTGTGTAGATGAATAAATTCAGTTTAAAAGACTTTAAAGTATATGTAAAAAGTTTTATATATATATATATATATATATATATATATATATATATATATATATATATATAACATTTTCTAAATGTATATAATAAATTTAAAATATTTGTACAATTTTGTTTCTCATTTCCAAAATCCATTTTAAATAGCTTTCTTAATATGTATTTAAACGTCTTATATTATATTTAAAAAAGTGAAACACGCATATATATATATATATATATATATATATATATATATATATATATACATTTCAACTGCAAAGAACACAGTATAAATAACGTAAAGAACGACGCTTGTATAGGAGAACATTCCGCGCAAGATGAGAAGAGAGAATGAACAAATGAAAAAATGAGGTAACCACCCGGGAATCGAACCCGGGATCTTCCGATTGCCGGTCAGATATGATAACCATTACACCACGGGTGGTTACCTCATTTTTTCATTTGTTCGTTCTCTCTTCTCATCTTGCGCGGAATGTTCTCCTATACAAGCGTCGTTCTTTACGATATATATATATATATATATATATATATATATATATAAAATGAAATAAAAAAATTAAAGGTGAAGTTCGTAAAGCATTTTCAATGTTGAAGAGTTGTTATTATTATTATTATTATTATTATTATTGAAATGTTTACAAGCAAATTTGAAAATCGAAAAAGCTTTTGGTATGAGGACTGATTTTTTTCAGGTGATTATATTAAGAGTAATAATGACGTTTTAGCTTATTTTAAACCTTTGAGTATAAATAAATTGTAATGCATGAGGCTTTATCATGGTTGATAGAAACATTTTATCGTATGAGAAGTTTACCTTTGTCACTTCTTGAAGGCAGTTGAGGCCCAGTTGTTTGATCTCTCGACAGATGGGGTTCGGAGTTTGTCATTTTTTTTCTAGGGAACTAAATGGAAATTATTGCCTGTTCTCAAACTAGGCCGAGACGTGGTATAAAAAAAAACATTAACTAGAACCAAAGGAGTTAAAGTGCATAGCCCACAAACCTTGGCCTAACCTATGGCCCACCTTCTTATCAAAATGATACTTTGGCTTAGAGAAGATCACGAAGTTTGGTCTCAGGCGAAGGGAGAGGGAATAACCCTTGTAGCTTATAATTATGAACAGCATTTAGCTTGCGGGTCACCCATCTATGCCCTACTTAACAAAAGTGGGTAGGTCTGTACATCATTTAGGGTTCATATGTATTCGGTACGTCCTTTCAGTCCGTAAATTAACAGAGCGGAAAATAGGCTTGGGCCAGTGGGTTAGCTCAATGTTGGTTAAACTTAGCTTATTCCAGGTTATCAAACTTTGACTTTTAATCCAAAATTTTTATTGAAATAAGTAAATACTACACGAAACCTTAGTTCTATTTATTTTACTAAAATTGAAAAATGTATCCCTTCAAGCCATTGCTTCACCATACTTTAAAATTAAACCATTTGAAATTTCAGTTGTGGAAGTCCATTTCCAATTAGGCCTTGTGAAGGGAAAAGAAAAATTAATTTCGCAGGATAGGCTTCAGTTAATAATTTCTTAAACTATTTGGCCCTCAGTTTCTATATAATATATATATATATAATGCAGTCTTATTAAATATCGTCTGCAATATCATTGTACAAAATTATTTGTGATCTGTAGAAAGATTGTATATATATGTAAACATTTAATAATATCTTGTATTTACAATACATCGTATGATTGTCTATTTTGTATATGAGTGTGGGCAAAATAATTCAGATTTGTATTGTATATTCTATAAGTATTAAATCTAAAAATAAAAAGTCCATTCTTTCTACTAATTTTTCTTGACCTTCTCTCGTACTTTTAGGCAAATTTGGGCTTACGTTTAGCCATGGGTATGGGCATGGATGGACTCCTTCCATCATCACTTTCCTCCCTTTATATATTATTGTTCACGCAATCTGTTTTCGTTTTTAAACCATTTTAACGATTTATTTCGTGAGGAAAAAGGATTTTGGCGTCAATCCATACTCAAGCGTTAACAATGGTAAAAACAGGAATTTCGGCGTTAAATAAATAAATAAATAAAAAAAAATATATATTATATATATATATATATATAATATATATATATATATATATATATAGGGTGTCCCATTTGTCCCAATTGGTTATAATTAAAGCGAAAATACAAAAAATCAAACAAAGTAAAAAGTTTATAATAAGTTTAGAAGTATTTATTGATAATTATTCAAAGGGCAAAATATAACCATTTCGACAAATATTCTTTCCTTAGTAATCGATTACGTCAGTGTGAACTCCGCTGGATGGATTTTCGCTTTCATTATAACCGACTGGGACTTATGAGCCCACCCTCTATATATATATATATATATATATATTACCCCTTTCAATTATGAAGTCAATGGGTAAACATCATGAATGATAAATACATTGTGCATTCAGAGAAATCTATTTTCATCTTAAATATTTTAGTAACTTTTTTTATGCGTGACAACTATTGCGTAGTAACATGAATGAAAAAGATAATATGAAATCGAGTAAAGAGTTGGAGAAAGGTTTCAAAGAGTGTCAATTTATTGCACAACAAACATTTGCAAAAGGTTTTATTATAATGCAGCTGCAAAAAAGATAAGAAACGCATTTCAGAGAGTAAATAATGTATGATATTTTGTGAAAAGCGAGTGTGTTGTCAATGTCTGCGTTGAATCATAAACTTTCAAAGATGATTTCATCCGCGCGTGTGTGTGAATCGTAAAAAGCGCGTGTAGTTGTGCCCACATTGTATGGGGCCTCATTTAGAGGTTACTCTTCTTCGAATGTTAAAGCAGCTATTAAGGAAACACATAGATTTCCACCCCTCCTCGGCTCCTACTCCTACAAATAAAGAAAAACACAAGTTGTTGTTGATGAAACAGTTTTATTATAACTGTTGATTGGCATTTCGGTATCATTCTTTGGACTGACTAAAATTTCAGAGAAGCACTCTGATTTGTATAGTATATATGATATATACAGGGTGAGTGAAAAGTCTGGAAACATAGTTCCTATGTTTCCAAACTTTTGACTCACCCTATATATATATATATATATATATATATGATACACAGACCGTGCATGGAACAAGGAACTCTTCTGGGATAATTAAATCCACTATAGTCCGAATAAATAAGTAATGGTAAATGACAAATACCATAGTTTTTCTTTTTCATGATGCTAGCCCGACGTGGGCAACGGGTCACTCGCAAAGAGGTCCCATAAATATAGCTTCCCTCACCAGCTATCTGCAAAGCAGACAGGATCCAGCTTTGGGACATGGATCTAGGGTTTAAAGCAGCCTAGCCCTGCTACATTTAGAACCTCAATATAAGCAAAAGACTCGCTGCCTTCACGTCAGATTGAATAATTAAAGAAAAGGGGTAACTATTATATTTTTAGCCAAAAACCAAAACTTAAACCTCAACTGGCAGAATTGAGCGTCCACTTTTCAAGGCACATAACATGTCCGTTTCAAGATGGGAATGAACTCAGAATGGTCCCCTGAGTTTTTTATGATACACACAGACCGTGCATGGAACAAGGGGACCATTCTGAGTTTTCTCATATATATATATATATATATATATAATATATATATATATAGGGTGTCCCAAAATTTTGTTCCTATTGTTATTTGCCCGTTATTTGATAATGTATGTGTATTTTATTATTGTAGTTTCTTTTTCAGAAAAGTAAGAGATTGGGGTTTTTATTACGCATATACCTATGTACATATACGAATATACATTTCTTATCTTTCATTACTTAATAACTATTGTATATTAAATATTGTAAATAAACACCGTTCTTTCACCATTTCATAATTAAAGCAATTTAACCATTCCGAATTTCCACAAAATTTCTACAAGATTTGTACTTACCACAACTAATAAGTTTCTCCTGTAAAAGAAATAAGTGCATGGCCCCACATTCACAGTGGTTTCAGCAAGATGCTGCTCCTCCACACTCTCTCCTCGTGAAACTCGTAACTTTTTGAGGAAGAATTTTTCCTGGCGACTAATCTCTCTTCATGAGCCAGTGGAATGGCACCCATACTCAACCTCACACCCCCTTGACTTTTTTTGTGTTGTTACATAAAGGCAGGATGTATTCTACCAAGCCTAAGACACTTGAAGACCTAAAGACCAAAGTCTATGAGGTAATCAACAACATTCCAGCTGAGCTATTTCCAAAAATTGTCAAACATTTGTGTAAGGTTGAATATTGTGTTGAAAAAAAAAATAGCGATTACAATGAACATGTTTAATTAAGGTTAATAAATTCCAATGTTTTATGTACCTATTGCTTTGTCTTTGTGCTTAGACATTCCTTTTTTTAGCTTAGAACATTTAGTTAAAAATAGGGACATTTTGAGGGGGATATATATATATATATATATATATATATATATATATATATATATATATATTAGTGGTGGACAGGATGTCAGTTTTTCAACATCTTCGGATGCGGATCTTTAATTTTAATATCCGCGGATGCAGATATTTAGTTAATCTATCAATATAATATAGAATTATGAATATATGACATAATTTTTCAAATTTCGTGATATTACTATTATGGCAGGCAATGCATAAGAATTAAAATTAATATTAATGTTTTCATTATGATAAAAATAATAACTTTCTCAAGAGTTTCAGACACAGAAAATTGAATGAACCAAGTTTCATTCATGCAAAAAAACTTCACTTTTTTCTACGTGAAAGTCACAATATGATAATAATAACCTACTCTAATAGACAGAGTTTATTTCCACAACAGTTTCGATGCCCACTGGCATCCTCTTCGGGTGGATACAGAAAAACGCGAAGAGGATGCCAGTGGGCATCGAAACTGTTGTCCAAAAAAGTAACGTCGTTACTGAAAGAGTTACTTGATTTGAAATGTAATGCCGTTACCACTACCGTTACTAAAAAAGTACCGCGTTACGTAACGGCCGTTACTTGTAACGCGTTACTTCCCAGCTCTCTCTCTCTCTCTATATATATATATAACCTTTAGTTAGCGTCCGTCCAAATTGTTCATTCTGACGAAGGTCAAGCTTTTCACTCCACCTTAGACCTACAGTTTAACGTGGAATCCGAACCACGCCCCACCAGCAGCCCAGCGTCTTAACCACTAGGCCACACAGGGTACCCATTTATCTATCAACCACTTTCTTTTATTGTGTGGAAGGATGAACAGCTGGGATTTGCTGCGCGCCGGCTGCCGTCACCGGGTTTGGAACAAGGGGGCCGATGGATTCGTAGTCAGCGACGCTAACCACTATACCACCGAGGCGCTTATATATACATACATACATACATATATATATATGAGCTACGTCGTGTCCAATGTCGTAACACCGCTTCCCGGAGATCAGCGAAGTTAAGCGACATTGGGTCTGGGTAGTAGTTGGATGGGAGACCGTCCTCCGCGCCCAGATTATGTAGCGACCCGTGGTTCGGATCCCACGTAAAGCTGTAGGTCCCCTCCTGTCATATGACCTTAGATGTTGCAAGGAGTTTAAACAACCCCAATAAAAAAAAAACATATATATATACAGTATATATATATATCTGCCGTTTGAGCTTTCTGCTAGCTCTGATTGGGGCATTGAAAGCCTCTTGGCTTTCAATGTGGTTCCTCCATCTGTCTACTCGTCACAATCTTCCACACGACTATCCCCTTACCTTCAACATTACACAACTCAATCCTTCTTCTTCTCTTAACATTCTTGGTGTTTCCTTTTCTCGTGATCTTTCCTGGAAAGATCACATATACTCTCTTTCTAAAACAGCTTCTAAGAGGTTAGGTGCTGTACCGGCTCCGCAATTTCTTCACTCCTCACTCAGTTGCTGTCTCTGTACAGGGATCTTGTCTCTCCCTGTATGGAGTACGCTTCTCATGTGTGGGGTGGTTCAACCCACACAGTTCTACTTGATCGGGTAGAATCAAAAGCTTTTCGTCTCATCAATTCCCCGCCTCTTACTGACTGTCTTCAATCTCTTTCTCTTCAGCGCAATGTTTCCTCACTCTCTCTTTACTATCACAATAATAACGGACACTGCTCTTCGGAACTCTCTAACTGCATGCTTGATCCTTTAAGGAGAGTATGCAGTACCCGACTTTCTACACATTCTCGTTCCTTTTCTGTCCAACTCTCTAACGCAAGGGTTAATCGGTATTTTCAATTTTGCATCTACTCAACCGGTCAACTTTAGAACAATCTTCCTCATTCCATTTCAAATGCAGAGTGTCCAGGCGTCTCGAAAGTCTTGAACCTTGATTTTGTCTCTCTTCTTCTTCTATGGGGAGGGGGCGTTTTTGAGGGTATTCGCCGTTGGCCCCTCCTTCTTGCATATATATATATATATATATATATATATATATATGTGTGTGTGTGTGTAGGGGGCTCCTGGTGACTAAGTGGTTGCGGTGGCGGACTTTGAGCATTGCGGTTCTGGTTCGCTCCCACCTGCTGACTCCTGGGTTAGGTTGGGGCACACTCACCTCAACATCGCAGTGGAATGAGCTTCCTGGCTGTTACCTTTTTATATATAATACAAAGAACACCAACCAGCAACAGACTGCTGGTCCCAACGAGGCTGTCTGTTTAAAAAGGAAGGGTGAAAGAGAAGAGAATCCAATTGAAGTTTCTACAATAATTTTATGAGCTAACAAATGCTTCTAAGTGGGGATTTAGCGCAAGATAAGCATCTAGTCTTTTTTTAAAAGACTCGAACGAATTACTTTGAACTGCAGTGGCTGTCAATCCATTCCACAAATTAACTCTACGATTGAAGAAGAAATGCTTACCTTCATTTGAATTAAAATGTTTACCCACTAATTTCAGACTATTACCACGAATTGCAACTGCATTTCTGAAGATGAAATATTTTTCGGTGTTGACGTTATGAAAACCTTTAATCATTTTAAACACCTGGATTAAATCTCGAATACACATTTTTACAAGTGAGAATAAATTTAACATTTCTAAACGGGCAGCGTATGATTTGTTTCTAAGTCTCGGAATCATCTTAAGAGCCAGTCGCTCCACTCTCTCCATTCTGTCTCTGCCCTATCGTAAATATGGGGACCAGAAGTGAACGCAGTATTCCAGGTGGGGGCGTACTAAGGAATTATATAATGTTAGCAATGTTTTCTCTGACTTAAATTCAAATGACCTACCAATAAATTCTAAGATTCTATTTGCTTTTCTGACCGCTTCGATACATTGCTTTCCAGGTTTAAGTGTCAGCAACAATTATACCTAAATCTTTCTCTTCTGTAACACTCATTCGTGTCTTGTTGCGCATAAAATACTTTTCTTTAATATTGTTTCTACCGATATGCAACGTTTTACATTTATCTATATTAAAGTTCAGTAGTATGTTTGCAAAAATGCCGAGTGGCCGCTAAAGTTCATATTAAAAATGCCGAGTGGGCGGGGGCGGCCATTAAAGTTCATATTAAAAATGCCGAGTGGGGTAAAGGTGGGTGGGGGTGGTCCTCCCAAGGTCCCCAAAGAGGGATAGTTCCCTGTATACACACACACACACACACACACACACACACATATATATATATATATATATATATATATATATATATATATATATATATATACATACTGGGATATCTGGAGTAGTACTTGCTTTCACTACAATTTTTTGAACTGAAATGCTGGTCCCCCCGATACTTAAGGCGGTCTTATGAATAGGGTGTTGGCTTTTCTCTTTGCATACTGACATACAGACACTGTATATAAAGTTATTTCTTTGTATGTACATTTTTTATTTTTTATTTTTTCTGGCTTGAAGGATTTTTTAATACAACTTTGACTTGACACTAATACATATATATATATATATATTATATATATATATATATATATATATTATTTCAGATATCCGCGGGTGCGGATGCCAAACTTTGACATGAGGATGCGGATGTTCATACCTAAATTTGTCAGCTTGATAATTGATAATATGACAGTTTAAATTCATACTTAATTTATTAATTGACTTTCGATTTTTGGTTAATTATAAATATTAGATATTCGATAATATTAGACAGCAGACATCAGATAATATTATTTTGTAATTATAATTTTTTTACATACACTATTCTCTTTTTGGACGAGTTTCCGCCTCACATCTGTGTGTTACCAGGATGCGGGACGGGGACCCAACTCGTCTTGCATCCCACCAACCACTTTCCCCAACCACCACACTTTGGAAAGTAGTGTGCTTATGACATTGTTATGTATTGTAGCATGAACAATTATACAAATACACAACAGACATTGCCAGTTACATTAATGATCAAATGAAGGCTGCACAAGTTTCAGTATTTGAACTGAATGAGGGCCAAATTGTGCTTCAAAAATAGCAATTTTTCTGGCTTTTTCTGACTTATACACTAAATAGTACGCATCACTAATATATATATATATATATATATATATATATATATATATATATATATATATATATATATATATATATATATATATATATATATATATATATATATGTAATATTCTCCTCCATTCCAATTTACTTCATTTCGTTAAAACCAGACAAAGCCCGAAGTTATAAAAACTTGAAATCGCTTCACGGCCGCTTTCCTATGCAGACAAGAAATTATTTAATTTTACATAATTGACGTACTTTGTGAGCTTAGATCCATTTATTACCAGAAAAAGGATTGACTCTCCCGGATGCGCCGAGCGAAATTAAGGGTTTCGAGTATTTTTATGGCCATATATCTTACATTTAGTAATTTTCGTGACTATATATCATGCGTGTGGGATTTCCTTCCAAACGAAAATCACACGACTGAGGTATAACATGGGCACCTCGTGCCTTGACGTCACCACCTCGTGCGAATGACGCAGAGCAGGTTCCAGTTTTCCTAATATGTAAGGAGGCGCTTCACGCCCAAAGATTCAGATTTCGGCTGAGTTCCGCACGCGGCGTTTGAACGCCAACTCCGGATTGGGGCTGGAAGCCCAATCCGTTATTGGCGTTTGAACGCCAACTCCGGATTGGGGCTGGAAGCCCAATCCGTTATTATCTCCCTTTAGGAGGAGAAGCAAACAGACAACAATAGATTAAGCAACTTCAGTTTAAGCCCCGCGAGAGAGGACATATTGCTTTAAGAAGTCTTGGGACAAAATCTAACTGAGCATTAAAGTAACTTTGATTTAAAGGCGAACAAATAACGACTTGATAATAGATTAATTTTATTTCAACTATTAAGGCAATCTGATTCAAGTAAATTAAACGAAAAACTTTGCCAAGCATTTTCTTGTCCCCATCGATCCCTTCAGTTGACAGTGCACTCTAATACGAGTGCCTGAAGAGGTAGTACATAGCGACGACTTCTTCGAGTCAACTTCGCCGGGAGTACTTTTCTGTTACACGGGAACAAACCCCGAAGAAGAGTGTAACATATATACACCTTTCCTTTCCTTTCAACCTTTCAAAAGTTCCGTGCGATGATTCCTCATTTCATGAAGGTCAAGCTTGTCGCTCCTCCTCTCGAATTGAGTTGGCCTGGTGAAGTAGTGAGTTGGTTTCTTGTACTCTCCACCTCACAGAGCAGGGTACGCCCAGCTCATCGGGGATTGTTCTGAGCCAGGCGTCTAATCTTCTTTTGAAGATGTCCACTGCAACACCTCTCGTGTTCCTCAGGTCTTTGGGCAGCTCATTAAATAGTTTTGGTCCTCTCACAACAAAACTATTTTCTTTCAGGGTTAAGGATGTTTCTTGTCTAGCCTTTAATTTGGGAACACGACACAGTCTTTCCTTTTCTACTTTCCACCGTTGTTTGGGGAGTTAAAGGGTTCAGAGTAAGATTAGGGACTAGTTTCTCCATTATTCTCCAAGTGTAAATAATAGTGTATCTCTCTCTTCTCGTTTTCAGTGAATGTAGGTTTAGTTCGCGTAACCTTTCCCAGTAATTTAGTTCTTTGCACCCCTTGATCTTGGCTGTGAAGCTTCTCTGGATCCCTTCCAGCTGTCTAATGTCTTCTTTTTTATATGGGCATGTTAGGACCGAGCAGTATTCCAATTTGGGTATGATCAGTGTTTTCAGTAGAGGAATCATTACAGTCCTATCCTTTCGTTTAAAGGTTCTCAATATCTGCCCAGTTATTCTCTTTACTCTGTTTACTGCTATCTTATTTCGTGTATCAAATTTCGCATCATCGGTCATTACAACCCCTAAATCTTTTGCTTGAAAATTTCTCTGAATTTCCTGTCCACTTGGGGTGTAATATTTCATGGATTTTAGGTCTTCTCTTTTTCCGTACCGTAACAGGTGAAAATTTTCAGTGTTAAACTTCATAGTGTTGTCTTCCGTCCACTTGTGGATTCTGTTCATGTCTGTTTCTAGAGATCCTATATCTTCTGGGTTTCTTATTTTTCTACTGATATTTCTATCATCAGCAAAGGATGTTACTGCTGTGCTGTCTCTGATAACGTCCTCATCTGTGTCAGTTAGCATGACTATGAAGAGTAGTGAAGCTAATATTGTTCCTTGTGGTACTGAGCTGAGGACCTCTGATTCTGATGGAGATACTCCTTGTACTGTAACGACTTGTCGCAGCTCACTAAGGAAATTATATACCCATTTCCCTACTTTTCCGTTTATTCCCATATATTTCAGTTTATGTATTATGATTCCGTGGTCACACTTGTCGAACGCTTTGACAAAGTCTGTGTATATTACATCATAGTTTTCATTACTTTCAAGTGCATCAGTAATGTTGTTGTAGTGTTCCATTAGTTGTGATAGGCATGATCTGCCTGACCGAAACCCATGTTGGTTATCATTGAATTTTTTCTGAGTTTCCAAAAAGTCATAGATTTTCTGTCTAACTATTCTTTCAAATATTTTAGTGAGATGAGATGTAAGCGACGCTGTCCTATAGTTTTTGGCCTCGGATCGATCTCCTCTATATATTGGAACTATGTTCGCGCTCTTCAAGATGCCCGGTATTTCTCCCGTGTCTAGTGATCGTCTCCATATCCAATATAGGGGCTCAGCGATTGCATTCTTGCAGTTTTGATCAGTGTGGCATTCCATTTATCCGGTCGCGCCGCTGAGTGTTTTCAGTTTCCCTATAGCTTGTCTAATATCATTTGTCGTAAAGTCGAAGTCCGTTATACTTTCCCCTTATGGTTCTTCTTCTTCAAAAAGCAGTTCTATCGCATATCAGTTTGTCAGTTTTTGTGATACTGAAAGATGAATCGTACTGAGCTATTAATATTTCAGATGCTTCTGTTAGATCATCAGATAAAGCACTGTTCTCGTTTTTCAAAGGTCCGATATTTGCATGGTTTTTCGACTTTCTTTTTGCAAAATTATAGAAGTAATTTGAGTTAACCTTTATCGCTTCTATAGCGTCGTCTTCTTTTTCTGTATGCTTCTCAATTATTTCCTGTATGACGCGATCGATATTCCGCAGTTTATCATTTAATATTTTTCTGATGTTGTTATCTTTACAGTTACTTAATTTTGCAGTCACTCTTTTTCTTTTTCGGAACAATGACTTATTTTGTCTCTCTAATATGCTTCTCTTTCCTCTTTTTTGTATTTTTGGGACATGTCTTTCCACAATATATATATATATATATATATATAATATATATATATATATACACACACACACACACACACACACACATATATATATATATATATATATATATATATATATATATATATATACTCTGTATATGCATCAGACAAAACAACATTTTTCAGTCAGTATAAAGAAGAATTCAAACACGCGAATACATTGATCTGCGTTTTTTAACATATATCTGTCCGAAGCATAAAATAACAATACATCCAGTAGAGAAGAATCGTATATACACAACAGTTGTAAATCAGAATGTACAAGACTTATTTAATATATATATATATATATATATATATATATATACTGTATATATATATATATATATATATATATATATATATATATATATATGTATCGTATCAGACATAAAGTAACATTTTTCAGACAGTGTAAAGCAGTGATGCACAAACCCTGGCCCGTGGGCCAAATGTGGTCTTTTCAATTCACATTTTTCACATGAAAAGGGTAGCTACCCAAAGAAAAATCTGAAATATTACCCCTGGTTATAAAAATGCATATTTATAAAAAATAGAATATCTATATATCTGGCCCCTACATATAAAACAGATGGTTGGTTTGGCTCACATCAAAAAAGTTTGTGCACCACTGGTGTAAAGGAACTTCAAGATCAGTTTCCACCACGTTTAAATAAAATAGTAAACTCGCACGTAATCGCCGTCACATTTACAGTCTCGTTGCTTTGTACTACACACAGTACTACACAATAAATGCGATTTAACATTAATTCACCACTCAAAGTATGCGGAGGTCTATATTCAATATAAAGGGCTTTCAGCTCGTTTAACACTATTTTTGTACCCACTTTAGAAATGGGAGTAAAACTGTCACCTTCTTTAAACACGGATAGAATACAATGAAAAGCACGCTCAAAGATGACATCGCTTGCTACAACATCACCATTAAATTCAAGTTTATAAACAGACTTTTCCAAACGTGCACCTAATCTTTCCTCGCTGACCTTTTCAACTGTAAAAGCTTCTTCACCACTCATATCGGCAATTAATGAACTCTTCTAAATCGTGATAGCAGCTATATCTTATATAAAGATATAATTTTTCCGGATGACCACTGAATGCGAGACACCGATTGTAGCGTTCTAAACCAACGTTCCAAAGCTTGTGGTATTTCAGGGGATCTGTAGCTTCTAAATATGTCTTCAACTCCAACACATTCTCCTCTTGCTCGTCTCGGCACGCGGTAAAATCGTCGAGCAACAGAGTGTACGCGAAATCGAGAATTGTGTCGAAATAACGCATATCAGCAATACGCGACTCTAATATAGGTTTCAGCTTACTGTGGTAGAGCGTTGCTGACGTCATGAAATTAGGGAATTTTAAATCATCGGCAATGTTGGTAGAACTGTCGAGTCAAGCGCGGACGTTTTGGATCTTAAAATTTTGATTATTATGTGTAACGGAATCCAAGCAAGCAGTTGGTTCCTGATTTGAAAATTTTACATTATTATTAATCAATTGTTGTCGATGTATTAATGGTAAGCATTTGTTCTTTATAGTGTTCCTTTCAATAAAAGTGATTATAATTTTATATAATATTAAAGATTAATTTTGTGTAACAAACATTTAACTTATAGATTGTTCAAGTTGCTAAAAATTCGCATAAACCTTTAGCTACAATTTCGCTGCGCAACTCATCATGATATACATGGATGTAGTGGTAGAAATATTTTAATCTGTCCATAATCAAAGGATTTACAGTTTCCATCGCAGTGTACGCGTACTCGATTTGATGTAACATAGCGTAATACCTCTTGTCAGACCACTCATCAACAAGATTCACAACCCAGATTCTTTGTTTCTCTTCTGCAAGCGTTGATTCTTTCACTTCACGGTGTATGTGTTCTTTAACACAGTTTAATCCTACAACATATTCTATTAGATCATTTGCGCCACAAAAGCCTGCAATGCTTTCATCAGAATATCTATAAAGTATTTGGACGTCTTGCTCCTCCTGCTTCGTACGATTTAATATGGCCTTAAAAGCTTCAAAGGAGAGATGACTAGAAATTCTTTGAGTGTTCACCACATCTGTAGATTTTACCGACTACCACTTCAGAAATGTAGAGCATGCAATATCAGCGGTCGCCATCGTTATTTTTTCGTCTGTGCGAGAATTCTTCAACAGGTAAAAGATACGTCTGAGAGCCAAGACTTGCTGGGGTCAACTGAACATGCCGGGAGGAGATATGTCCCTCCAATTGGTTTAGTAGCCGGAGTCACGTGACACTTTTTATTGGTGCGCACCATACAGTGTGCGTTGCTTAGATTTTTCTTGTGCACACACGCGCATACGCACACACACACACACACACACACACACACACACACACAAAGGAGAAGATGAAACGCTAGCATAATTCATTTAAAACACGTAATAAATAGAAAAATAAACTGTAAAATATCGTCAACAAATAAATAGACTCTAAAACAAACTATATATTTATATAGCAAATAAATATTCATGCCCCACGGTATCTAAAGAAAAGAGTGTCGTAGGTGCCCGGCACCTGGTATCGTTTCATATATGTGTTGCGACACATCTTCATACCCCTAAGCTCCTTCACGCCCGCCAACTTCTGTGCCCGGAAGTTATGAGTCCCCACAACAAGTACGGCGGCTGGTCACCCTCATTTTTAGTATCTTCCAAGATCAATAGTTCTTTGAGCGAGTTAAAGTTAATGACCTGCTGGTTTGTGTGGTTCAGGGTGATACCTTTAGCCTTGACGATGTATATGTACTCGCCACCTGTCTTCACACGTACCCCGTAAGTTTTTGGCCCAGTGGAAACGAAAGAATCGGCGTAGGCGGTATCACCATATTCATCCTTGATTTCGTCAGTCAGCTCGCCGAGGAATTCGCCAATAGGTGGCATATATTCACATTCTCTCTCCGTAAATATCACGCTATCTGTATCTGCGTACAGAATCCTCTGTCCAAGAGAATGCAGCAGACACCAAAGTTTGATGCGTGCGTAAGCTGTTTTGAAGCTTGCTACAGGGATGTTTGTGATACGTGACTTGTCCGTAGACATCTCTGTTCTGTTGTATCTTACTATGCAGGTGTTGCCCACATTCACGATTTCCATGACTTCTTTGTTGATAGCGTTTACGTAATCCCAAACCTCACTATAACTTTGAACTAGATGGATGTTACCCCTGTCTGTATTCTGCGCAAATTTTCCCCAAAGACTATTTAGGTACAATTTTGCACTAAAGCGTTTGCCAGGGTTTCGGGCAATCAGACCTCGATCAAGCTGAATACCTTACGGTAGCACTGAATATAGGCAGTTTTTTCTGTCTTCAAACTCAACGCTTCGCGGTTAACCTGATGCCTCAACTTTATCCTTCAAAAAAATATTTACAGGGTGAAGAGGATGGGGAGTTTCTGAAACCTCCACACCTCATAAATCTTCAGTATTCTGTAACCGTGATGAATAGCTAAGGCTAGCTCAGGACTTGTAAAACGCCTCTGGTTTTCCTCTTGTTGGTTGTATGGCTACAATACCCATTATTCTTCTCTGCACACTTCACACACAGGGGGACCATGAGCTTGTGCCCTATAACGATGGGTAGGATCGGCATCCATAAATCGGTAGGCGGTAATACATCGACAAAGGAGAGCCCAAAATAGTTCTCATTCAAACCAGCTGCGAAGTCCTCGATGGTAGGTAGTGCAGGTCTCACCAGCTTTACAGGTGCTCCAACTGGGAACGGGTTGTTCTTCATTACTTAAGGATATAAAGAGCAGAAATCGTCGTAATAAAGTTTCACACCCCCCGTAGGTGGGAAGTATAGCTTGAAGGGGTTTGTACGGCCTCCAAACAGACTATCTCCGCATTTTAGAGGGTCCACAACCATTGAGTGTTTGATGGCCCTTATTTCCTCACGATACTGTTCATCACCCTCCACCCAGGCATCATATTCATGCTCCCACAACACCTTGTGAGCAGGGGCGGATTAACGGTAATTGGGGCCTGAGGTTAATTTGATTTTGGTGGCCTTTTTTATAGATTTTTTTTTAACAATACATGTACATGTACAATGCATAATACATTTACACGAATTACATGTACAGTGCTTAGGCTAAATGAGAAACAAACATAAAAGAACCTTAACACAGTTAAATTAAATATAAACAAAATATTTATAAAGATAAAATTTTAGATTAAAAATGAGGCTTGCAAAATAATAATCAAGGGTCACTGGCAATATCTGGCATATTAACGCTGAAATAAGCCCCGTTGAAATTAACACAGTCACCCTCACTTAACTAGATCCACTTTGAGGCTTCAGCCTTAATTGCTTCAATGATAATCCGCCACTGCTTGTGAGTGAACTGGGAGTTTATAAGTTGATCACGGGCACGGGTCCAGTCGAGACTATCAGCTGGCGATCTCCCATGTACAGTGCTTACAATAAGTCTCGCGCCTCTGTCTCGTCCCAAGCTAGTCTGTTAGGTATAAAATGGGCGGTCCTTATGGCAGCGGAGGTGTGTTCGGATTGGTGCACATAATTGCTCTAACCCCATCAATGACGTCCATTATTACGTCACTTCTGCTACATTTTAGTGTTTAAAATACAAATGATTAAGAAGCAGAATGACCAAGTTTCGGGATGTTGGGATGGTTATGGAGCAATCCTAGTCATCACAATATTAGCTGGGCATTACATTATACCATCTCAATATATACTGTAGACTATAGAGAACGACTAATTCGGAAAATATCCCAAATCATGGCATGATACCTAAGTTATTTTGACGCAGGTCTAAATTATTTCCTCAAATGCAATGATTGATATTAAGTAATTGTTGGGAATTGTTGTCAATATTGTTGTTTGTGATACATATCCTACGTGAAGAATCTAATGATCAAATTCCTCAGTGAACCTCTCACGCGCTCGCATTTCGAGGAAGTCACGGTCGTCTCACTAATAGATAGTTTATCCATTGTTTTAAGTGGTAACCAATTTCATCTTATGAAAGTCATTAGTCTAAAGGAAGACTGGTGGGCCGTGAATCAGAGAAATTTGCATTTGATTTGTTCATCGTAATTATTACGTAATAGAGTATACTGTATATACTATTATATAAGAGTTTATTGGTAGCATATCATATGACAATTCCCATAAACATGTGATGGCCTCGATGTTGCCAGTTTTTATTTTTTTCCTGAAACTATTACCTTCTCATAGTTTGCTTCAACAATGCATATATTATCATCTCCACGAGCGTAGACATTGCAAGAAAAGATTCTAACTAAGGATAAGTAAAGTTGTTTCATGGTCACAATATATACTTTTATAGATGTCAAACATAAAAATATAATAAAATTCTATATTAACATAAATATATATTCGATACACATTTACGTCATGGCTTTAACATCAGTATTTGTATAGCTTCCTCCGGCATCAATAATTTCTTGCAATCGTTGCGGCATAGAAGAGGTCAGATTGTAGGGAATGTTTGGTGTTCGACGTAAGCTCTCCCAACTATTCCTCGTGTGAGCTAAAAGTGCTTCAAATGTTCTTTCATTGCGTTGCTCCCATTCGTTAATCATTATTGCCCAAAGATTTTCAATCGGATTCATATCATGAGAACGTGGTGGCAGAATTAGATTAATAATCTCTGGCTCCCTTTCCTCCTCCCTTCGTAATTCCCCACCCAACCTCGTTTCCTTCGACATAGCAACGCTTACCTCCATCCTCATTCCACTTCCTTCATTAAACCTATTATCGCTTTTACTGTCCCTTCCTTCCATCCTTCAATGCCAGCGTTCTTAAACCTAGCACATAAATTATATAATATGGAATCTAACACCTTAGATCTCTACGCATTCATGTTACTTGAAGACGCCTGTGTCTTAGGGGAATCTAAGTGTTAAGAGTGGGCTTGAGGGGTAGTCTATAGATTACTGTACTACAGATGATCTTGAACGCTCCAACTATTTAAAAATGATTATTTATTACGCACATCATATGGCATAAAACACATGAATTTAAGTATCTTACACTATAGGAATGGAATTGAATCCTACCAGAGTTAAAAAGTCACAAAATATGATAGATTAGTTTGTATTAAGAGGTTACTAAGAGAAAGGGATTTGGGATAGAGCGGAAGGCAGAGAGTATATTTTCTCGAGTTTCGGTTATTATTAACGTTATATGGATACATTGCCATGCGGTGTGATGAGAGAGAGAGAGAGAGAGAGAGAGAGAGAGAGAGAGAGAGAGAGTTACAAGGAAAAAAGTACCTCAAAAGGCCTTGCGGCCCATACCGAGGAGGTACCAATGGCAACGGGTGCCAGGAAAATTTTCTACACCCTCAAATAGTGTGCAAGATTTGGTCTAACCTTTTCTTGAACTGATCCACAGAGGAACTGTTCACAACTTCTGAAGGTAACCTGTTCCACGTGTGACAGATCTTATACGTAAAGTAATTCCCACACACACTACTCCTAAACCGCTTCAAATCCAACTTCCAACCATTGTTGCGAGTTGGGTTATCATTTAAACTAAACATGCTTCTAAAATCGACATCGTTGAACCCGCGGAAGAACTTGAAAACTCGATCAGTTGACCGCGCAGCCTCCGAGTTTCCAGCGAAAACAAGTTGAGGGCGCGTAACCGTCGATTGTAGCCCATATGCCTAACGGAAGGGATTAACTTTGTGGCCCTCGCCTGCACTCGCTCTAGCCTCTCAATATCTTTCCTGAGGGTGGGCGACCAAAACTGCACAGCATATTCCAGGTGCGGCCGAACCAGGGAATTGTACAGAGAGAGCACAATCTCCTTGTTCCGAAACTGAAATTGCCTCCTGATATAACCTAACAGCTTTTGAGCTTTCTTTTCAACCTCTACGCACTGTTTGGTAAATTTAAGGTCGCTGCTAATTAACACACCCAAGTCCTTTTCCAAATCAGTCGCCTCGATATTATTCCCCAACATACTTTGCATTTACCCAAGTTAAACGGCATTTGCCATTTTTCGGACCACTCTCCTATCCTACCTAGGTCCGCACGCAGTTCCTCGATCGCTTCGGGCGTCCCAACATTGGCCCCAAGCTTGGTGTCATCAGCGAATTTGGCGATCCGACTGACGATGCCAGCGTCGATATCATTTATGTAAATGATAAACAACAGTGGCCCCAAAACGGAACCCTGAGGAACCCCACTAGTGACCGAGGCCCAACCCGAACTAACCCCTTTAATTACAACCCTCTGCCGCCTATTCTTCAGCCAGTTTTCAATCCACCTACCTACTTCCCCACCGATACCCAGCGCGCGCACTTTCGCCATTAGCCGGCGGTGAGATATCTTATCAAAGGCTTTCTGAGAGAGAGAGAGAGGATGGAGAGAGAGGATGAAGAGAGAGAGAGAGAAAGAGGATGGAGAGAGAGGATGAAGAGAGAGAGAGGATGGAGAGAGAGGATGAAGAGAGAGGATGGAGAGAGAGGATGAAGAGAGAGAGAGAGAGGATGGAGAGAGAGGATGAAGAGAGAGAGAGGATGGAGAGAGAGGATGAAGAGAGAGAGAGGATGGAGAGAGAGGATGAAGAGAGAGAGAGGATGGAGAGAGAGGATGAAGAGAGAGAGAGAGAGAGAGAGAGAGAGAGAGAGAGAGAGAGAGAGAGAGAGAGAGAGAGAGAGAGAAGAGAGAGAGAGAGAGAGAAGAGAGAGAGAGAGGATGGAGAGAGAGGATGAAGAGAGAGAAAGGGATGGAGAGAGAGATGAAGAGAGAGAGAGAGAGAGAGAGAGAGAGAGAGAGAGAGAGAGAGAGCGTTATCTCCTGCATACTCTATATATATCTATATACAGTATGTCTCTATATATAAATAGATATAGTGATCGACACAATGATAATGTGGACGTCATTGATGGGGTTAGAGCAATTATGTGCACCAATCCGAACCCACCTCCGCTACCATAAGGACAACCCATTTTATACCTAACAGACTAGCTTGGGACGAGACAGAGGAACGAGACTTATTGTAAGCACTGTACATCCCCTATAACTCCACACTCAACACGTGGGCACCCATGCCACAAGCCGTTAAATGAGTACACTGTCTTTACACCGGTGTGTGGGTTCTCACTAAGACCATTCACCAAAAAACGGACCCGTTATTCTTAATGGCCACCTTGCCCGTGTTGCGAGCATGCTTTATAAGCACACCAGTCTGCTGTTGAAAGTGTCAGCCAGTAAATAGCCTTATATCCATAACTACGGGGGGCATTACGGGGAATGACAGCGAAGGTGTCTTTAGGCATAAAGTTATTCTTGAACATCGTGAAGTATAATAATGCGATCGTGGTTGCGGCTTATAACGGATCACAATTGAAGCGGGTTATGTACGTCCTTCTGAAGGTCTGGAAGCACACTCTAATCACGCGTACATCGTTCATACAATAACGCTCACATTCATCCGCTGTATTGTAAGGATTATCTTCATTAAAACTGTTGTAATACCTCTCAAAATCTTCACGGTCGCAAGCACTCATACTGTCATAATTAAAGTAATACTTGGGTGGTGGTAGTCCTACGTAATTTAAAGTGTCGCCGGTGAGGAAAATGTAAGGGAAATATCCTTTTGAAACTTCGGTGTCTACGCCCCATCACCTTGGGCAACTTGGCTAATTTGCAAGGCGTGAATAACAGAATGTCTTTAAACTGAATATTATTCCTTATCTGCATTTGAATAAGTTTGTTGCCTCTTTTCAAAGGATCACCTGTAAATATTTCTGAGGATTCGTGTTCAAGCAGTTCCTTATAAAAAAAACTGTGTGTCAAACTTTGCTGCGTTATGCGTAAGAATATATATGGTCATTTTTTGAACTGATCCGACAGCTTGACAATACAGTATAGTCCACAAACAGTTTCACCGGTGAATCTCTTACAGTCGTCTTAAAAGTGTTTGTTCGTTTACCACATTTATGGCACTCGTCACACTCAACGTTCATACACTCGTCACAGATGGTTTGGCTTTCAAGTAAATGCAGAATAACTTCTTTCGTTTCGGGCTTCGTGTAGGTCTCTATGTCGTAGTACACGGTTATACAAGGTTTATTTTTAGGCTTAGCATCTTTCATATAACAAACATGCTTTACACCATCCGCCTTATATTTCTCATAACATGTACAGCAATGAATTTCATCACATTTATGTGCGAACTCCCCTCTATCATTCAACGTATGAAACATGTCACATTCGCAAATTCTCATTTTCTTGCACGTTCCATTTGATTTATGGAAATCAAAACAGAAATTATTGAAAAACATGCGTCTACATACATTACAATCACGCTTCTCAGCTCCAACTAGTCGACTTTCACATCTGGGGCTTTAACACTGGTCACAAACCATGCGACAATCCCATGCGACAATCCCTTACACAAATCGTGATGTCTTCCATATTTACGGCTTTTATCATACTGTAACTCGCGTAAAGAGTCCTTATATTGCGAATGGGGAGACACGTTGTTCCCGACAAACTTAAAATAAGTAGTGACTCTATACCATCTCTCACAATGCTTTAAAAAACATCCAGTCCTACGACAATCATCCAATCCAAATACAACTATACGCACACCCATTTCCTGCTCTACCCTTCTCAGCTCTTCAGGTCCAATATCACAGTAAAATTCAAGCCTGCAGTCTGTAGCTAGTTTACGTGCACACTGTACAATCGTCGGCATCCAAATTATTTTGTAGCTGTATTTAGCACGGTAAACATATGGGCCAAGATTATTGCTATAAATCCACAACCACGATCGAGATTAGAGTGTCTTTTGTATATTTGGTAGCTATTAAAGTTAAGAGTATAAGGCGTGGCGTCGTGACCTACAACCCGGAAGACGTGGTCTATATCGATCGTGAAATTCTCTAAGTTAAACTCTGCCCCGCTCTGGCGGCCTGAGCGATGCGCAATAAAATGTAGGCGTATCCTCGGCAGCCAGACGCCGTTATGGTATCACTACCCAAACGTTGTCTCTATTTCTATCATTTGCCACGAGCCCGAGAGCCAGTCTTACTCTGGACTCGCGCCCCTCACTGCTCTGAAGGGCAAACTCTACGACACGTTCAACTATGCGCCACAATCCGTGTTCAGCACCGTTTTATACACGACTCGCGCATCAGCCCTAACTGTGTAGCGTCTTCTATTCAGTGCTGAGGTGGAGGTGACGTTGCGCACCAGTTCGATTGATATGCCTCCGTCTATAGGTTGAGACATTGCTTCCGAGACCGAGGATACAGCTGGAGGAGATATTGAACGCGGATGAATGGGGGTATATTTATTCAGGGTTGGCGCTGCTGCAGGTGTTGTACCGTAAGACGTTGAGGGTTGAGGTACTACCACATTTTCAGAACTTAGTGAGGGTCTAACGGCCGACGCGTTCGTGGAGAGTTTTACACGCTTTATACCTGCCGTGGAAGGTGTTTCAACAATAGGGTTGTTAGCATCCTCATGCACCCGCTTTCTCCCCGAATTGGAGAGTGTGAGTACTACTGCTGTTGCAGCTGAGGGTTCCGGAACGCTAGTGGGCCTGACGTTGGCGGTGCAGTCTGTAGTCTCAACAACAACTATACTATCGTCGCTATCATCAGCCTCATCTGCAATATCTACGATGGTTACATATTGCTGATAGAGTACCCCATTTTCGGCATCATTCACGGTTCTAGGGAAGAAGAAAAACAAGATTGTAGAATAGAAGGAGCAACACTTAAAATTTTATTATATTTTGTAAATGTTCCACTTAAGAGTGTGACGTATTAGAGATGGATTCTGCAGAAAAATTCAGATTCACGAGCCCTTCTACATGCATCATATCCAGTCCTACAGGCTGCGGTAAAGCCATGTTTATGCTTAAAATCATTAAAGATAAGGACGAACTGTTCTCAATTTTTTGCATAAAGTTATATGGTGTTATTCGACATACCAAGTCGTATTCAACGAATGCCAAGACATTGTTCTCTTTCACAAAAGTGTTTACGATGTTAGCTCGATAAAAGGCGATGAACATACAGTTATTGCAATTGACAATCTCATGCGTAACGTATCTCTAAACACGCAATATCTAGTCTTATTCGCACAGCGTGAAGATTTAGAGCAAATTGGGGTATTGGCCAATCAAATGTTCCCGAATCAGCGTAAGGAGTTTTCGAAAGTTTATAAAGAAGCTACAAGTCAACGTTACGCATATTTGGTTTGTGACCTTCACCCGCGAAACATGTTTAGGGTGTTTCTAAGAACGAATATATTTCCATACGAGGTTGAAACGATGTATATCCCAGAATGACGAAGAGGTTAAAGAAATGCCGTGAATTAATAAAAATCTATCAATGACTACCGCGCACTGTTTGTTAAAAATAATGACCCAGGCTTTTTAAAATGCATTTGTGAAACTGCCTTAACGTTATAAAATGCAATGTACCAATGAAGGCCACTCAGAAGTCGCGCTTACGTCGTTACAAGAACATAATATGTGCACTCGCTCGTAAAAAGCAAAGTGTGGGAAAGAAAAAGCGAATTATTGTGCAAAGAGGAGGATCGTTCCTCCCTATCTAATTTCAGTTTTGGGGCCTTTATTGTCTAGTATAATATAACGAAGAAAGTGTTCGTGATTCCCCACGAACTGTAGGCTTCACTACAAAATACAAAGAACCAGGAATCGGTTCTAGAGCCCAGAAAAATAGGTTTAAAAGTATAGAGAATGAATTAGTGAATCTACTAAACAGCGAAAAGCCCCGTGACGAGAAAAGAATTTTATACCAAGAAGCTCTACAGAAATTTCTTCAAGAGCTCAAAGATTATAAGGAGCCTGCCGAGGTACCCGTAGTTATCAGACGTAGCGCTGATGATGTTGAACGTAGCGGCAGAGGGTCAGTGGTCGAGACTAGAGACGATCAACCAAAGAACAACGGGGTGAGTCCGCAACACCTCAACATGTATTAAAAAATAGTCTCCCTCATACATTGAGGAATAAAGGTATACGTCTTTATAATCTATTTACTGAGGACCCCATTATACAATTGTCCGATACTGGCGAGGTTGTTTTTGAAGGGTCAAAGGTACAGGGTTCGAATATTAATGATATCGTACATGATTTGGCAAGAAAGTGGGATAAGCCATCACCAACAGGCTGGAAGCATGTTAAACTGAGACTACAGCAAATAAACATTCCAAAAACGCTGACAGGTAACCAAAACAGATTAAAAGACTTGGGGCAAGCAATGCATGTGCCAAGTAATGCATGTGCAAGCAATGCATGTGCCACAACAGAGCAAGGCCTTCGCCTACGGTGGTAACATCTCTGAAGAAGAAGAGGCCAACACCAGCACACAACCCTACCTCCGCGCCTCTGAAATACACAAATGGTTAACATATTAAGAAAAATTATTATGACATCTCAAACCCGGACTCCTACTGGAGAATTAACAGACTGTACAGAGATGTTTATAATGAAGGAATAGAGAAAAAGGATGTTGAGAGGTTTTTGCGTGAGCAGGACGCTTATACACTTCATAAACCGATGAGAAGAACGTTTAAAACTGCCAAGACAGTAGCCGCTTCGATTGATTCCATTTGGCAAGCTGACTTAACTGACATGCAAAGGTATTCGGTGTATAATGACGGCTATCGCTACACACTATTTATAATAGATGTGTTCTCTCGATACTTGTGGCTAATTCCGCTGAAAAATAAATCTCCTGAAACAGTTGCTGAAGCTACAAAGGCAATGATGTTAAAGGAAAACAGGATCCCCAGATATTTTTGTACAGATTTGGGCAAAGAATTTATAGGCTGAGATTTTCAGAACATGCTGGCAGAGTTTGATATCCGTTATTACACATCCAATTCTATGCATAAGGCATCTTTAACCGAAAGAGTGCAGCGTACCATAAAAGAGCGTATGCATCGTTATTTTCCGTATAAAAGCACGTACAGATACATAGACATTCTGGAACAGTTGGCTTTATCCTACAACCGCTGAAGCCATCGTATGATTGGCACATCCCCTAACGAGCTTTAAAAAAGAGGCCCGCATACAGAGCTTCAGCAAGAAAAGATAGTCGCAGAACAGTGTCACACACTGCGCGTTTCAAAATTAATGATTATGTAAGGCTGTCCAAGCGGGAAATAAATTCGCGAAAGGGAGATTTTTAAAGTTAGAGCCGTCAAGCCTAAAGAAAGCGGGGTTGTTATGTACAGTGTTCAGGATTTGAATGGTGAAGAAATTGGGGGTGGCCTTTATGGTGAGGAGTTGCAGAAAGTGACGTTTAATTTAGGAAAAAAGTGTTTAAAATTGAAGAAATTTTAGGAAGCAAAGGTACGGGGAAGAGAAAGATTACCTGGTGAAGTGGCTAGAGTACCCTGAAAGCTTCAACTCCTATATAAAAATTGATGCAATAATGAAACTTAAATAGTATACAGAATGTTGCCTAACCACTTCTACGTCACACTGCCCTCCTCTGCCTCTTTGGACTCGCATCCGGATAGTACTCTGTCCAACTTTATAACAGAACTCCATAGACCCATCGATATGGGGCGTGAATCATACGAGGTTGAATTGTGTGAATTTCAATTGACCAGCAAACTTTTAAGTTTTGAGAAGAAAGAGGTCGTTTTTATGATTCTTAGAAGGCATGATGCGTGTGAAAAATTAGGTGTAACTTTAGATGATACTATGCGTTCGCCACGAAACGGGGCCGGACAGTACTATACTAAAGAAATAACACTAGGTGCGGCGCATTAGGACACAACCGAAGATATTGTAAGTGCCTTGAACGAGGGCTTGAAAAGGTCAAACCTCACGTCTGATTTACTTTTTGAAGTCGTAAACAAAGACACACCTGCCCATACTTTGTTGTTAAAATCGAGGGCTAGTAGAAATATAAAGACAAAGAACTGCTCAAAATTTTGCCTGGGGGTAAATACGGCCTAGCCTTCCAAAGAGATACTTTTCATGAATTATCATATGACTTAGTTTATTATACCAACTAAAATTGGAGAATTTGAACAATAGCGGCCCTTCCCCCCATGTGTTATATTTACAGCGACATTGTGCAACATCAATTTGTTGGGGACAGTTAGGTGCGCCTGTTACGCATTGTGTTGTGCACATTCCCAATCATAGAGGAAAGAGTTTGAGCATTACATATGATAAGCCTCATTACAATCATGGCCAAAGGTTTAAGGACACCCATCAAAATAATGCAAAATTGAGAAGTAATCACCAGTTGGGTACCATTCATTTGCGGAAGGTAGCATTCTATTTTTTAATATTTCACAATAGATTTTGGAGTTGAAGGTTGTATTCTTTTCAAGAATATACATCCCAAAAAAGAGATCTGGACGACCAAGATTGACATCTGCTCGTGAAGACCGCATCCTCATAAGGAAGTGTATCAACAATCGAAGATCATCATCAAAAGTCTTGCTCATGACTTGAATGACTCAACAGGATGTCATCTTAGTGACAGATCTGTCAGAAGGCGTCTACTGCAAGCTGGTTTTAAATCGTGTCGTCCAGCTAAAAAAACGTTCATTAATAAATAACAAAGAGAGCGTCGCCTGAGATGGTGCAATCAATTCAAAGAGTGGACTCCGGAAGACTGGAGAACAGTAATTTTCTCAGATAAGTCGTCTTTTCATTTTTAATAACTAATCTCTAGTACGTCGACGAACTGGTGAACGCTTTAAACCAGAATGTCTCCAAACAACAGTGAAACACCCTGAGTCTGTTATGATTTGGAGTTGCATTTCCTATCACAGAGTGGGACGGATGTATATTTTTGAAAAGAACACAACCTTCAACTGCAAAATCTATTGTGAAATATTAAAAAATAGGATGTTACCTTCCGCAAATGAATGGTACCCAACTGGTGATTATTTCTCAATTTTGCATTATTTTGATGGGTGTCCTTAAACTTTTGGCCATGACTGTATTTATCCCTTAAACGTATTGTATAAAACAATCGTGAGAATCATCTCAGGTGCTAAAATTAATCGAGAAATCCGAAGCCTTATGTTCAAATCTCAAAAATTTCTTAAACTTAATGACCTGTACAAACTGAATATCTGCTCATACATTCATAAAATATTCTATAAGGAAACTCCTGAATTAATTATGCAAAATTTATCAAACAACCGAGTGAACCATTTAGTGATTCTGAGGCATGATAATTATCATTTTCGAGAACCTAATTTTACAATTGAAATATTAAGATATGAGGGCGATCCTTCTCATACGATGACATTGAAGTTTGGAATAATCTAAAAACATTGTATTTTTAAATCATACGCTTTTTGTATAGAAATTTTCGTACTCTATTAAAAAAATAAATTTTTGAATGAATTCTAGTTTCTTTCCCACTTCACCTTTCTCCACATATCCTATTCCTTCATTTCTTCCAAATCCTTAAAACAAAATCAGTTTGATGTCTAAATTGATGTTTTTATAACTTAAAAATAACGCTGCACAAAAAGTTTTTATTTACTGTAAATTCAAATGAATAAATACCAGTAGTGTATTTCATAAAATTCCTTCAGACACGAGTTAGTTACTGCAAACAGTATGTCTGTCTTGGGGTCTATTTATACAAATTATGTGTAATAGATGTAAGTGATTTTCTCCCTGAAAGAGAAAGTTGCTTATATACTGTACTATATAGTCATAGTATTTATAATTTTATATCTTTACTGCAGTACCTGTACTTGTTTGTATATTCTCTGTACTTATCTTTTGAACAATAAAGTATTATCATTGCCTCATATTTGGCAGTTCTTAAGATGTAGTGTACTTAAAATTCTAAGGCCTTACTGAGAAAAATATTGCATTTGTATTCTGTCTGTATTTTTTTTCAAACAATAAAGAATTCAAAATATTATTATTATTTTTATGAAAGAAGGAGGGGCCAAGAGCAAATGCCACAAAAGCGCCACTCCCATAGAAGAAGAAGAGAGCCAAAATCAAGGGCCGGGTTTTCGAGATGCCTAGACACTCTGCGTTTGAAAGATGGGAGGTCATAGACAGGAGGAAAGATGGATTGAGGAAGATTGTTCCAGAGTTCACCAGTTGAGTAGATGAAAGATTGAAAATACCGATTAACCCTTGCATTAGATAGTTAGACAGAAAAGGAATGAGAAAGTGTAGAAAGTCTGGTACTGCGTGCTCTCCTTAAAGGAGGAGGCATGTAGCTAGAGAGTTCAGAAGCGCAATGTTCGTTATGATAGCAATAGTAAAGAGAGAGTGAGGCAACATTGGGGCGAAGAGAGAGAGAGAGAGTGAAGACAATCAGTACTCGGTCAAGTACGGCTGTGTGGGTTGAATCACCCCACACATGAGAAGCATACTCCATACAGGGGCGAGCAAGACCCCTGTACAGAGACAGCAAGTGAGTGGGGGTGAAGAAACTGCGGAGGCGGTACAGCACACCTAACCTCTTAGAAGCTGTTTTAGAAGGAAATATATGTGACCTTTCCAGGCAAGATCACGAGAAAAGGAAACGCCAAAAATGTTAAGAGAAGACGAAGGATTGAGTTGTGTGTTGTTGAAGGTAAGGGGATAGTCGTGTGGAAGATTGTGACGAGTAGACAGATGGAGGAACTGAATTTTTGAGGCATTGAAAGCCACAAGATTTTCTCTGCCCCAATCAGATATAGCTAGCGGAAAGATCAGCCGTCAGGTGTCATGAAGCGACTGCTGTGAGGGACGCTTTGGGAAGCGGGTGGACAAGTGAAGAGTGGAATCATCGGCATAGGAGTGAATAGGACAGGAAGTGCGAATTAAAAGATCATTAATAAGTAAAAGGAAAAGAGTGGGTGACAGGACAGAACCCTGAGGAACACCACTGTTGATAGCTTTAGGAGAAGAACAGCGACACTGTTGATAGCTTTAGAAGAAGAACAGCGACCATCAACCGCAGCTATTGATCGGCCAGAAAAGAAATTAGAGATGAAGCCACAGACAGAAGGATAGAAACCGAAGGAGGGCAGTTTGGAAATTAAAGATTTGTGCCAGACTCTATCAGAAGCTTTCGATATGTCTAGCGCAATAACAAGTTTCACCGAAATCCCGAAAGGAGGATGACTAACAGTCAGAGAGATATGCAAGAAAATCGCCAGTAGAGCGTCCCTTGCGGAATCCATACTGACGATCTGAAAGGTGTTTAAGAATCTTCCTATTAAGGATAGATTAAAAAATTCTGGAAAGAAAAGAAATCAAATCAATTGGACGATAGTTGGAGGGTTGAGAGCAGTCACCCTTGTTTGGGACAGGCTGAATGAAAGCGCACTTCCAGCAGGAAGGAAAAGTACCAGATGAGAGACAAAGACGAAAGAGTTTGCCTCGGAAGGGTGTCTGCACAGAAACACAGTTCTTAAAAACAACAGGAGGAACATCATCAGGACCATACGCCTTCCTAGAGTTGAGCCCAGATCGGGCAGAAAAAACATCTTTAGAAGAGATTCTAGTTTCAGACATAACAAAGTCAGAGGGGAAGGAGATGGAGGAACAGCACCGGAATCGTCCAGTGTTAAATTCTAAACGAAAGTTTGAGCGAAGAGTTCGGCTTTGTCAGAAGAAGAGACGGCAACTGTGCCGTCGGAATGAAAAAGAGGATGGAAAGAAGAGAAAGTAAAGTTGTTGAAGAGGTTCTTTGCTGGGCGCCAGAAAGAGCAAGAAGAATTAGAATTGGATAGATTTTCAAATTTTTGTCGGATGAAGGAATTTTTGGCGAGTGGAAGAACAGATTTTGCACGATTCCGGGCAGAAATATAAGTTGAGTGAGAGTCGGGAGTTGGATGGCGACGGTACCTTCTGAAAGCCTCCTCTCTGTTGCAGATAGCATTAGAACAAGTAAAGTTAAACCAAGGTTTTTTGCATTAGTAGTAGGAATAGAATATGGAATGTACGCCTCCATGCACGACAGAATCACCTCTGTGATGCGCTCTGCACACTCAGAAGGGCCCCGGCCATGGAAGCAGTAATAATTTCATGGAAAATCACAGACGTACTGCCTAAGGGCCTCCCAATAAGCGGTGTCGAAGTGCCAAAGGCGCCTCCTCTTGGGACGATCCAAAAGCCGAATTGGAGTAATACGACAGGAAACAGAGATAAGATTGTGATCGGAGGAGCCCAACGGAGAAAAAAGTTTCACAGAGTAAGAAGGATGAGAGGTAAGAAATAAATCCAGAATGTTGGGCCTATATCGAAGGCGATCGGGAATACGAGTAGGGTGCTGTACAATCTGCTCTAGGTCATTTAGGATAAAAAAGTTGTAAGCTAGTTCACCAGGGATGTCAGTTAAATGGGAGGAAAACTAAAGGTGGTGGTGAACATTGAAATATCCTGAAATAGAGATTTCAGCAAAGGGAGAGTGGGAAAGAATGTATTCCACTTTGAAAGTGAGATAGTCAAAGAATTTTGATAGTCAGTAGAATTAGGAGAAAGGTAAACAGCGCAGATGTATTTAGTTTGAGATTGGCATGTAAGCCGTAGCCAGAAGGTATAGAATTCGGAATATTCGAGTTCGGGAATATGAGAACAAGTTAGGTCATTGCGTACATATACGCAACATCCACCTTTGGAGTGAAATTGAGTATAGAAAAAGTAAGAGGGTACAGAAAAGGGGTTGTTGTCAGTCGTCTCAGCCACCTGAGTTTCAGTGAGGAAAAGAAGATGACATTTAGAGGAGAAGAGGTGGTATTCAACAGATTGAATATTATTATTATTATCATTATAATGGCTAAGTGTAAGTATTTAGTCCGTCTTAGTTCTAGTTCGTGAAGCGTCTCTCTTGATTAGTTAAGAAAGAATACCGTAATTTATATATCAAATTAAATAAAAAGATTCCAAATTTGTGCAGCCGAAATAAAAGAAAAAATTAATCGTTTTGTTCCAGTGTACATTATTCAGTCAGTTATAGGCTATGATTACGGATAACCGATTTCACGGTCAACTCAGTATACCTGTCGGTGGGGGGGGAGGGCCTGCTACCATTGCTGCCATTGACTGGTCTCCCCGTTTAGAGGAGCAGTGGTGTTCAACAGACTGGAAATTTGAGGAAAGGGTACGAATGTTGCAGAAGTTTATGAAAAGTGACTCAGACAGAGGTTCAGGACATCTCGAATGGGTGTTAGCAGAAGTAGCCCCGCTGCCCGGGTTTGCGTTCCCGGTACCGGCAGCGGGGGGAGCCAGAAGTAGGGACATTTATGGTCCCTCCCCTGGTGGACTAAGAGGTTCTTAAAGATGGTGCTTCTTTTTAACAGATTGTATAGTGTGTAAGATGCGTGTATAAGTAGTGAGAAGCAGAGGGAGAAGCGTGTGTTTGAGAGCATGCTGAACTGCTCACATGATGGATGAGACACGGGAAAAGATCAACTAAGGAGGACAGTGACAAGAAAAACGGAGAAACCGAAGTTCCAGTACTCGCTGTCTCCTGTATACCAACTGAAATGGACCTGGTGTATACATTTCTTCGACTGGAACTATCATTGACACACGAATAACTTAATTTTACATAATCTAACCAAGCCTAACCTAACCTATACTAACCTAATGTATACTTAACTTAATCTAAACCCCAAAAACGCCGATATGTCTTGACGAAATTTTTAGAATTATATATATATATATATATATATATATATATATATATATATGCGCCTCGGTGGTGTAGGGCTTAGCGTCGTTGACAATAAAAAATTAGTTGGTAGATAAATGGGTACCCTGGCGTCGTTGACAATAAAACAATTAGTTAGCAGATAAATAGGTACCCTGGGTAGCCTAGTGGTTAAGACGCTGGGTTGCTGGTGAGGCGTGGTTCGGATTCCATGTTAAGCTGTAGGTTTAAGGTAGAGTGACAAGCCTGACCTTCGTCAGAATGAACAATTCGAGCGGAAGTAAAACCAATGTTATATATATTGGGTTTACCTAAAAAAATGTCGGATTGAATGAATCAATACTTCTAATGTGGTAATTATGATCTTCAACAGAAAATTAGTCTCCAAAATACATTTGAGTTAAAGTCCTTCGGTATTAAATAATAGTAATAATGAGCTTATTCGTGTACGGAAGAATAAATAATGTCTGAAATGATGCGTCACGATGGGCGTTGGTGGTGTGGTGGTTAGCATCGCTGACGACAAAGCCATCGATCCCGGGTTCGATATCTGGCGAGGGCAGTCGGCGTTCAGCCCGCTCAGCTGTTCATCCTTCCATAAAAAAGTTGGTTGGTAGATAAATGAGCAACTTGGGTACACTAATGGTTAAGACGCTAGGCTGATTGGAAGTTTGTGAGATCGAGTCCGGTCGAGGACTCGACAATTTCTGACCCAATTTGGTGGGTCGTGGTTCGCATTTAAAGTTAAACTCTAGGTCTAAAGTGGGGGAACAAGTTTAACCTTCGTTTGACTGAACAATTATTCAGTTATTCCAGAGTAAAGATATCAATAACGGGTTTGAATTTTGTTACTTGCTAACAAAAATTAAATAACAATATTTGTTTACTCTTTTGTGCACCTGTAAAGGTTGGTAATATATTCTAACAAATTTCATGAGAAAATTTCGAAATTCTTATTTCCATTGAAATCCAAACATATGTAAAATTCTACACCTGTACGTTCTCGTAATCTAAATATATTTACTCATAATCATAGCATACACGCCCATCAAATACAAATTTTTTCTGCCCCTTGCACGGTCATCGTCGAGTATCCGACGATTCTGCATGCAGATCTTAAAGGATTATTGTGTTTATTTTTTTAAAGATAACTATTCTTTATGTTTCATGGTTTTTGGAGTCGTATTTCACGTAAGGTATATTCCTTATTTTCAGTCCTGCGAGGTATTAAGGGACGAAGGAAATGTTAATTTTCATCGAACTGACATTGTATGGTTGGAATAACGTATCAGAGCTCAGTAGCGGATCCAGGGGGTTGTCACCATGTGCACGTGACACCCCTCTGACGGTTTCAAAAACAATTTTTTTGCGTGTTCTAAGCTACTCGACTGTCTAATACATGTATATTGCATGTATTTACAATGTATATGAATTTATGAAGATCTAATATATCGATTTAATTTGCCATAACAAACACGTCATATTCAGTTATTAATTATGTTAATTTATGATACAGATGTTTTCAATAAATGTTTTGGTCTTCATATGATCTTGTTTAATTCACGAAATTGAACTTGATATGAATATGACAAACCGAGAATCATTGCAACAGAGTCGAAGTTAATTGATATGATGATACGATGGACTTAGAATAGGAGGAGTCCTTATATTCTGCATTATCATTTTTATCAGAATATTCTTGTGGACAAAAGCTTCCTTAAATTAATTTAAAAAAAGATAAAAAATGGAAAGATGAATTGAGGAAAAATCGCCTCAGGATGGCTCTAGAATGTAGGATTTTGCACCATTTTTTAAAAAATTTTTAGGTGGGAGCATTCCCCTTAGAACCCATAGCTTTCTTCGCGGCTTCGCCGCTCAGTTTTCATGCAGTTGTGACAACTCCAAATAAATTTCTGGATTCGCCCCTGGAGCTCCAGCAAACAGTTTTAAATCGTGTAAAAACGCCCATTAAGCGTGTTACCCCATTCCCACTCCCTGCCTCTTTCTGAGATTATAAAGTTAAGGATGAATTTATATTAATGACGAATGGGATGAGAATGCATTCTTGTCGTCAGACACGACTTTCCGTGCACACGTTGCAATTAGGTAGTTTAACAAAACGCAATGGCAGTCAAAATATATATATATTATATATATATATATATATATATACCGGGTGTGCCATAAAAAAAGGGGTACATTTTAAAAAGGCTATAAAATCAACATCTGTCATTTAATTTTAATAAAACTTCTACACAATAAAACATATGTATTTATCTATATGCAAACAAGTTTTCAAACTAAAATATCAAATAATTCAAATTCTATCGACATTTAACGAAAGAGTATGATTTTTCTACTAAACATGCAAAAATTGTTAAACCTTTTTAATATTTTTTTTATAAAAATAATTTTTAACGTAAAATTTATCTGAAATTATTAAAAAAATTGTTCGAAATGCTTTCCTTCCATTTAATAACTTTTTTTATTCTTGGCCGGAATTCATCAATGGCTCGATTTACTTGTTCCTGTGGAAGCTCTTCCCATTTTTGGATGATGATGTCGCATTTTTGAATGATGATATCGCGTAAATGAGCACCATCTTTTATCCTAGTCCTGTAGACTCGCTCTGCTAAGTTCTCCCATATTCCAAGAATAAAAAAAGAGTTATTGAAATGGAAGGAAAGCATTTCGAACAATTTTTTTAATAATTTTAGGTATATTTTACGTTAAAAATTATTTTTATAAAAAAATATTAAAAAAGTTTAATAATTTTTGCATGTTAAGTAGAAAAATCATACTCTTTCCTTAAATGTTGATAGAATTTGAATTATTTGATATTTTAGTCTGAAAACTTGTTTGCACATAGATAAGTACGTATGTTTTATTGTGTAGAAGTTTTATTAAAATTAAATGACAAATGTTGATTTTATAGCCTTTTTAAAATGTACCCTTTTTTATGGCACACCGTTATATACAGGGTGTTTCAGGTCGACCCTAGAAATATGGAAAAGAAACACTTCAAATTAGTTGCAAAATTACTATGACAAACTTCAAATACCAAATACCAAATACAAACTACAAATTGACGGAATTTGTAGTTTGCATTTGGTATTTGGTATTTGAAGTTTGCCATAGTAATTCCGTAACTTTAAATTTAAGTTCTTGAAGGCATTTTCTAGTCTGTGTAGCGGTATGAGGGCGCGCATTGTCGTGTAACAGAATAACACCTTCCGACAATCTCCCTCTCCGTTTTGTGCGAATTGCTTGCTTTAACTCATTCCGAAGCATGTCAGAATACGAATAATGATAATGATAACCTTGAACATTATCTAGAGCGTGGAACTACAGTAACAAGTGCATCGTATTCTGACATGCTTCGGAATGAGTTAAAGCAAGCAATTCGCACAAAACGGAGAGGGAGATTGTCGGAAGGTGTTATTCTGTTACACGACAATGGCGCCCTCATACCGCTGCACAGACTAGAAAATGTCTTTAAGAACTTAAATCTGAAGTCCTCGACCATCCAGCCTACAGTCCAGACCTGGCACCTTCGGATTTTTACCTGTTTGGACCACGAAAAGACGCTTTGAGAGGTCAGCGATTCCAAGGCGATGATGACCTGAAGGAGGCGGTGCATGACTGGCTACGCACACAGCCAAAAACATTCTTTTGTGATGGCATTAAGAAGCTTGTAGATCGCTGGACTAAGTGTATTGAGAAACAGGGAGACTATGTTGAGAAGTGATGTGTTTATAACCTATCAGATGCGAAAATAAAATTGTGAAAATAAAAAGTGCGGATACTTATTGAATTACCTCATATATATATATATATATATATATAATATATATATATATATATATATATATATATATATATATATATAAATGTTTCATCGAACTGGTTTTTCTTTCTTTGCAAGTGGGTTAGAGGAAGGACACTGCATCTTGAATATGAGCAACACATTTTCTCCTTCTGAGGATACCTTTTTACCATCATTCCGAACGAAATGAAAAAACACCGTAGAAAGGTGAGATGCAAAGGTTACGGTTCATTCACGCAAGCAGAACTGCACGGTTATCCGATGGCAAATGTCCAGGCCAGCTTTTGCATAATGTAGTGTTGCAAAGTTACACACTGCACATAAAACGCGAAGCCCACATGTTGGGTTCAGACATCTCGCGTCTTACAAAAAAAAAATCTTTTTCAGAGGCTGTATTGATTCGTAAAATATGTTCACGAACTAACTAACTAACTAACTAAATATATATATATTACTCGGTGAGTGAGCTAAAAAAAATACTGTTCGAATTGAGAGTATTTTTTTTTTATATTTCAGCAAAATGTGTTTTATAAGTCAGGAGTTTTCTGATGAAAAACATTTAAGTTTTAATTAAGGAATATGAGAATCGAAAGTATGGAAGAAGGTTCGTGTCCTTCAGTTATGGACCTTCAATTGCCAGAAAAGTTCGCTGAAGAAAAAAAAAAGAAAAATAAATATATATATATATATATATATATATATATAATGCAAGCGTACAGGGAAAAAGAAAAATGATTCCAAAGCCTTTCGTGTATTCAGAAGCACACCTCGTCAGGGAATACACGAAAGGCCTTGAAATCATTTTTCTTTTTCCCTGTAGGTTTGCATCATTCCTTCATTTCACGTGTTTAATTGTAAAATTCATCCCATATATATATAAATTTTTTTTTCTTCATACCTCGATTTCCTGGGAAGTTTTTCCAGACTTGCTTTTGGATCTGTAATGAAGTAAAAAATGTGATCGGCATTCTGAACTGTATGTCCCAAAACGGTTTCCATAATATCCATAGTTTCCAATTAATAAGAATTAGAAATAACTATATTTTGGTATAACTTTATTTTGATATGATACACAAATATAAATTCTCGTTAAAAGGAAGTATATTTTATTGTCTTTGTCGTAATTTAAAGCTTCAGCCAATCCCCCTTTAATATAAGGCTGCTTTAATTTCGTTCTCCTTCACGATGTAGAGGTGTGACCTCTTTAAATAAAGCAAGAAAGACTTTCCAATAATTTCATATAACTCTTCTTCTTCTGATTTACAAGTTAGAGAAACTTTTCTCAGCTGCCATTTCGTAATAATAATAATAATAATAATAATAATAACAAAAATATAACTCTTTAACTCTAACGCCATTTCGACCATTCAACATTCTAACTGTGCAACTTATGCTGTGTGTTAACAAGTGACTGAAGTTTAATGAAATTTCAAGCAGTGTTTGATAATAGCCCGTTTTACTGCCCATCTTGCGACACGGCAAATAAATATTATAACACTGTTTCTTGACTTCTATGTATTAAGTTGTATGTAACGTCATTCCTTTATGATGGTCTACTCTGATTACACCGATTTTATAGGAATTCATTTCAGAGCTTCGCTACCAGTCGGCATTTCAAATTAATTTCCATTATAAATAAATTTTAATTTATAAATAAATAAATGATAAATTTTGTGCATTAATTAAAAAACTAAATAAGATGATCGATGTTTCTTTTGTGATCGTTCGCATATTATTAGCTCCAAGCCCCCTCTCCCCGCTCCACCACGACAAAAAATAAGCGTGCGCCTACTCGTACATGGTACACATCAAACTAGAATTGTGAACGCACGATCACTAAAAGCTCCCCGTCCGTGCTCTCCATTTGTTGAAAATATGCACACACATATTCGTGTGAGTGTGTGCACACATATAATTCGTTTCTGTATACGAGAGCGAGCGAAAGCGTTCCACGCTTAAAGGAGACCTTCTCAACAAGTGTGATAAAGTCCAGTCACTTCATCCTCGCACAAAATTCAAAATCTTAAACAGAATTTGGAATATTTTTTATCAGTTACCATTAAAAGCGACTCTCTTAATAATTTCAAATTAAATTAGTTCTTTATTTTGAGCTTATAAAAACATTCATTCCTATAATAAGTTAGTGCTACGTTGTAGCCAATGTCGTAACATCGCTTCCAGCTCCCGTTAAGTGACATTGGGTCGGATAGTAGTTGGATGGGAGACCGTCTGCTGCGTCCAAACTATGTAGCGACCCGTGGTTCGGATCCCACGTAAAGGTGTAGGTTCCCTCCGTCATATGACCTTAGATGTTGCGAAGGAGGTTAAGCAAAAACCACTAATTAATTATAATAAGTTAAAACAAGTAATTTATGTAAAAAAGTATATAAATAATAGTTTGAAGATTTTTATTACCCTTTTATCGGTTAACTTTAATGAGCTGTTAAATACAGCATTATTAAGTTCAAGTAACAAATTTGAAATAAAATAATTATTTAAAAAACATTTAAGTTATCCCCCATATATATATATATATATATATATACACAGTATATATATATAATATATATATATAATATATATATATATGGAAATCAACGAAATTTAATGAAGGTAACTCAAGACGTTAACTCCAAATGTGCAAATCAGAATCACGTCTTTGTGTATACCTACTGTAAGTTTTTGTAATCATGTCACCTCGAACTTTAAATCAATATGCGCCGTTCATATAAACTCAATCAAATTAGTACTAAAAGTTATATCAAAGGAAATTTATTTCTATGTTTAGTGTTTTGCTTTTCTACTTTGCTCTTTTTTTTAATTGAATATATATATATTATATATATAATATATATATAATATATATATATATATATACACACACACACACACATATATATATATATATATATAGTGTTTTATAACATGTGGGACGCACTTTCAGGATGGATTCAGGACCTGAAAACAATGAAAAAAGTTTATATAAATATATGCCCGAAATCGCTTTGTTTCCGAGTTACAGCCCGTTATGTGTTTCAGCAAGTATCCGCCTTACCTTTAAAGGAAGTGTTCAAAATGACCGCCTTGCGCTTGAATACACGCCTGAACACGCCTCGTCATAGACTGCCTGACGCGTTCAAACATTCCAGGTATTGCTCGAATTTTCTGGCATCCTTGTTCTACATTTTGGCGAAGCATTTCAACGTTGTCAATGGGTGTCACGTAAACGATGGTTTTCAGATGACCCCACAGGTAAAAATCGAGTGGATTCAGGTTCGGGGAGCGAGCAGGCCATGCAATGGGTCCTCCACGGTCTATCCATTTATCAGGGAAATGGTCATCCAAATAGTCTCTTGCTACTCGACTAAAATGAGGTGGAGCGCCGTCATGCATAAATCACATACGACGTCGGAAATTAAAAGGAACTTCATCTAGTAAATCGCTTAAATCATTCCGCAAAAAATTGGAATAGGATTCTGCTGTTAATCTTCCTGGCAAAACAAAAGGAAGGACCGATTAAGTTGTCGACAATAAGTCCTGCCCATACATTGATGCTAAATTGTTGTTGGTGCCTTGACTGGATGATGGCATGCGGATTCTCTTCGGCCCAGTGATGAGTGTTGTGAAAATTGATCACACTATTTCTTGTGAAGGCAACCTCATCAGAAAACAACACGGAGGATAGAAAAAGAGGATTGCGAGCACACTGTTAAAGGAACCAAGTACAAAAAGCCTCTCGTGGTTGGAAATCAGCTTCAGTAAGGCCTTGTACTCTCTGAATATGATATGGGTAAAGCTGTTGTTCCCGTAAAATTCTCCACACAGTTGTGTATCTTACACCCTCTGCTGCTGCTATCCTTCGGGTGCTGACACAAGGATGTTCCTCCACGCGATTCAGGACCCGCTCCTCCAACTCAACAGTTCTGCCGCTGATTGGTCTACCACCATCTGAAACTCGCTTGTTAAATGATCCTGTATCACCAAGACGCTCGTCTATTCTCTGAAAGGTCTTCTTATCTGGCAGACGGCGATTCGGAAACCTTTCCGCATACAGACATCTTGCTGCGGCCGCATTACACTCGGCAAGTCCATACATGAGACGCATGTCTGCCATTTCTCTCTTTGAATAAGCCTCCATTCTCACTTCAAATGCGCACTATCACTGAATAGCACAAAAACTTTTAAGGTTTTTTTTCACAAGACTGCACTTATTCACGGTAAGAAGTTACGAATACGAACAGTGAAACACCGCGATGCACCTCTGACTGACTGCTGGCTCTACACTCAATGATATTGAAACATGTCATAGAGTGTACGAAACATTACAATCGGCAAGGCCATATATGAAATAAGTTTCGTACACACTCACAAATATTGTCGGCAAGCAGTGTTTGTAAACAGTTTGCGGAAAGAATTGCTAGAACACAAAACGGGCTGTAACTCGGAAACAAAGCGATTTCGGGCATATGTTTAATTGTTTATATAAACTTTTTCATTGTTTTCAGGTCGTGAATCCATCCTTAAAGTGCGTCCCGCATGTTATGAAACACCCTCTATATATATATATATATATATATATATATAGTAATTAAAACTATTTTCAATTCTTAGTAATGAAAATACTTGTATTTTGTTCGCACATCGGTTAATAAAAACGAAACAAATCAGCGCGAAAAACCTAAAAGATAAGATAATCCATTCAAAAAGTGACGTAATTTCAAAGCTTACTAATCCCTGATAAACCCTTCGGTCAAGTACTGAAAGATAAAGAAAATGACTGGTATTATGTATTTCCTCAACTAGAACGGAAAACATTGTTTCAACATTCTACAAATGGTGGTAAGTTATTTTCAGACTGCGTAAAATTTCCAACGTCAGCCACAATAACATTGCATCGTTTTCCCATTATCCATATCTGTTGAAGTTGAAGAAGACACGCATGTCCATCTCATATTTTCAAGCGGTAGGAGGTTTTAGTAGGTAAGACTGAGTTGAGGATCTTTTTATTTTTCGGGAATTTTGCTTGTTTATTGAAGTTATAGCGTCATACGACAATTCTGAATAATTGAGAGATGTTACATTTTATGATGACTTTTTCCTTGAATGACTTACCGGAATACTGAAACAGTCTATTTCTTTGGTAGGTGAAAAAAGAGAACGCATAATTCAAGTGGAAATTGAGGAAAGAGAGGGAAGCACATGCAAAGTGAAGTTTCTCTTACTGATCAACTAACAGACAGAGCGATGAAGCAGGAAAAATAGAGGAGAAACGTTGTCGTTCCACTGTTTCCCTCCAATTGCTGATGATAACGGGCAAAAATCTTACAAGATGTTTTAGTACTTTCAAAACAGTTTTGTTTTTCTCATGTACTATTTGTTCCATATGAAAAAACACCAAAATTTTTAAGATTACGAGTAACAAACACTTTTCTGAGAGAACACTTTTGAAATGACAGAAATTCTGACGAGGACACGTTTCATTATTCTATTCACAAAGAAATGAAACTGCATTATTTGGCCATCAGTATGTGTTTCAACTACAGATCCAATAGTTTTTTAATTAACCTTCTTTGTCATATCATAATATGTTCTAAGTGTTTTCCATACATTATTTTTCTCAATGAGGAATACTTGAACGGAAAATAGTCTGAAAAATTATTGGAAGTACAGGGTGTTCGAAAAATCCCGTCACCCCCTACAAAATGTACATTTTGTAATACCAATTTTTTTTTGTGTGATTAATTGTATTTATATGTGGTAGGTGTAATTTAAGAGACAAGTCACAAGCAACATTTACTTTAATTACAGTAAATACAGTTACTAATCAAGAATATCTGTGTGTGTACCATCATTTTCGTAACAAAGGATTATGCGCCTCCATGTGCGGTGTGAGAATCGACGCAGCATTGCTGGAGTGATTGCACCAAATGCATCTCGAACAGCGTGTTTCAGTTCCTCTGTTGTGCGGTAACGCACCTGGGATACGTTCTGCTTGACGAAACCCCATAACGCATTGTCACATGAAGACATCTGGACTTCGGGGCGGCCACTCAAGAAGGGCAGGCAAATGTTGCGAGCCACGGCCGATCCATTTGTCTCTGAACACTTCGTTGAGGAATTCCCTCACATTAATGGTAAAATGAGCCGGAAACCCCATCTTGTTGAAACCACACCGGACCAAGCAGCCCTAAACGTTCGAGTTCAGGCACAAACCAGTCCTGTAACATGTTGAGGTAAGGTAGGCAGTTTAGTTGACAGGACCCTCAAAAAAATATGGACAGAACAAGTTCCTGGCAGACACTGCAGCCCATATCATCACGTGCGGTGGATGGTGTTCCAGTTCCTCAAAGAAGTGTGGATTTTCCTTGCTCCAGAAGTAAACATTTCTCATCTTGGCGCTAGGGTAAATTGCACACTCGTCAGAAAAAATCAATTCCACGTACAGGAATTGTTGGAAAAACGATCAAAAACCGTTCACAGGCTTCATTTTGTTTCTGCACGTCTGTATCGCTTAATTCATTAACAAATGGCGGGCGGTATGGTTTCATGCCGAAATCTTTTGTCATGTGATCTCTCATTGTGGGCATAGGGACTGCAAGTTCTTGTGATCGTTTCCGAAGTGATTTTTTTTGGTGAACGAGCCACCGATGCAATCACACCTTCACATTATTCTGCTTGCGTTGTTGGTCTTCCCGACCGTGGTCTGTCCTCGACGGAGCCAGTTTCAAACAGCTTTTTCTCCGAGGGTAATACCGTCTTGTTTGGTGGTGCAGCCTTATTGAATCTTGTATTGAAATCATTCTGGATATCACGCATCATTTTGCCAGTATGTAACCTTTTATGAGCCCATGTGCTCATCACTATCTTTTCCTCCAGAGTGTAAGTGGACTGGTCTGCCATTGTTCACACAACTCTAATACCTGGAAAAGAAAAAAACATGTCACTGAATCACATATAAATTCAATTAATCACACAAAAATAAAATTGGTATTATAATATATATATTTTGTAGGGGTGATGGGACTTTTCGAACACCCTGTAGATAGTGCGAACATCTAGTATAAAACATCTTTTCTGACGATGATTGTTTCTTCTGTTCCATTTACTTGCAATTACGCCCTCCTTCATTATCAGCAATTGGAAGTGGGGAATAACTGTTCTGTGATTCATCTTTTATACTTTGAGATAAAAAATAAAATAAAATAATATTGTGTAAATCTGTTTCGATTAACGGTTTCAAGCCTGGAATCTTTGGATAAAAAGATTGTGCAGCATTCTTCAAGTTAGTATCTCAGAAGATGAAGTTGCGAATGACTGAATGAAAAGTAATCCTGTAGACTGTATGAGTTCTTAACCTGGTACTCGCGAGATTTTATAAAGTGCTCTCCAACAGAACCAAAAACAGTGATTACGAACACCAAATTGAGAACCGCTGAGTCTAGAGATTGTAGTCTCAGTAAAAAATTTTGCCTGGGGTGTCAACTAGTCTATTTTTTCTGGAACAAAATAGCAGCGCTCATTAATGAGAAAAGGTTGAGAACCCCTGCAGTGTAGAGCAATGTCACTGGTTTATATATTAGTTGTATTTTCCTGTATCATTTATCTTTTGCAATAGCCTTTCCTTGAATTTATTGAAGGCGGGTTTTATATGCCTTTGAATAAGACTATTTGAAAACGATATAAAGTTTTTGAAATTCGCATTAGTAATTTTCTTTCTATATCGGTTTTCAGGGACAACTATATATATATACACACACACACACACATTGTATCTCGTATATAGTATACCTTTTATTTATTCAAAGGTGACTAAATCCTTTTGTTTATCTACAGGGTGTCCATAAAGTCACGCATCATAGGAACATAAGCAATGTCTATTTATTTATGTCTCCATCAGGCCAAATATGTTGAGGAACATTCAAAGAAACCTGCTTTTTCGTTTACAAACATGTTTTGAGATTGGTGGGAATCATTTTGAACAAATAAATAAAACAAAATAAATAAATAAACAAAATAAATATATTTTCCTATGATGCGTGACTTTATGGACACCCTGTATATTAAAATAGCTCTAGATTTAAGTATTAATACCTATTTAAAATTTCATTAAAAATCGACATGCAAAGAAAAGTGATGAAGAAATTTATGTTATATTATTATTATTATTTCATCCGTATAAAAAAAAGGAATTTTTCTTACTAGTTCATCGCATGCGTGTTTATACCGCTTCAACTACGCACAATCGACATGCATAAATATATCATGTAGAAGGCTTTGCATGGCCATAAGCCATATTCTTTAAGGAACATGCGTGATAAAGGAGAAAATCAGATTGAGAGAAGACAAAGAAGCTAAAATGCATTTGTGTAGTGACTCATAATCGTAATAAAATAACCTAAAACTTTAAATTTGATTGGAGGATCTGCGTTTCCATGGTAACTGAAATCTTCCATATGAGAATGTATTTTTTATGTCTTTGTCTGTTGCTGCGTTCGTGCCGATGAATGGAAGTGAATCTCACGATCAATACGGCGACCTTAGTCGACCCTTCTCGCCTCACACCTGGCCGTGAAAAGGGAAGTATGGAAAAGAGGAAAACAGACTTTTTTTTAGCTCTCTTCCCCCCCTCTTTCATCACAGTTCCCCTTACCTAATTAGCGTTTCCTTACTTCCGTATCTTCTCTGACACGACGCCTCCTTTGTGTCTCCTTTAAAACTGTATACATGAATTTATGCCAAAATTTGGTATTTTGAATATTTAAAGGTGGAGAAAATTCAAGAACTGATTTATTATTTATTTTCTCTCTTATTATATTAGAATTACTTCTTTAACATCTTTGTGGTTTGTGCTTGTGTATTTTTTTGTTTCTGTTTATCATGATTCCATACAATTGTTTTAATTTCAACTGTCAGATGAAAATAAGTCAACCAAAAAATAGAAATATCATATAATATAACAAAATTGAAGAAAAACATGACAAGGTTTTTTTTTTAGGAAATTAACTGTTTTTATATCAACTTCAATATAATTTTCTTGAAGGGCCTAATAATAATAATCAGTCAGAAGGGCCAGGCATTGACACAGCGCTCAGGCCAATTAATGCGGCCCATTGCTCTAACTTCTCGACAGTACTATTATTATTATTATTATTATTATAAGCATGATTGGGATTCTTTAGCGTGCCCAAGAGAAACGAGGAGACGTATAAAAAATGTAAGGATGAGAAAAAAAATTAAGCTCCATTTTTATTTTTAAAATATTTATATAATTTTTTTAAAATTGAAATTTCAAATTTCAGATTTTTTATTCTGAAAATTTGTAATATTTTAGAGCAAATTTACGCTATAATGTTTATATTATACAGTTTCTGGCATACAGACAATTAGAGAATCATAAAATCATAAATGCATGATAAAAGATGGTATTATTGTTAAGTAGTTTATTCACTTTTCCGGGAGATTTGATAACAGGCAAAATAATAATAATAATAATAACAATAATAATAATAATAATAGGCGCCCTAACTCTAATGCCTGAAATTTGTATTATTTGTATAATAATAATAATAATAATAATAATAATAATAATAATACATTTTCTATCATTCATGGCAGATAACTTGTTGAAAATAGTCTCATATAACGTAAGGTTGGTAAAGAATTCAATTGTAAATGTTCATAAAATCTGTGACAGTGCAGATTTGATACTCTTGAAAGAACACTGGCTACCTAAGCAAGAGCTAAAATTTCTCTCTACTATCCATGATGACTTTATGTACAATGCGTCATCAGCAGTAGACTTGTCAAATGAGTTAATGTACGGTAGGACTTTTGGTGGTGTTGCTTTCTTTATAAGAAAAAATTTGTCAAAAAATATAAAGTTAGGCATTAAATTACAAGTGAACAATGATTACATATTAATTGTAAACTGCTATTTACCATAAGTAGTATGCCCGAAAAATGGTAGAGTGCAATGCAATTGCAAATGGTGATCAATGTTGCAAAAGGGGGAGGAATCTTGCAAGAGGTTATGCAACAAAGGGGAGGGGTTATCCCCCAAGCTGCAATGAAGGGGAGGGGAACTCCCCAAGCAAGCTGGGGGAGTCCACCTAACCTCTTTGGGGGAGTAGGTGGGACGGCCTCACCCCCAAAGGGGGTATATTAACCTAAGAGAGGGAGAGAAAGGAGAAGGAGGAGGGTCTTTGGGAGAAAGGTGGGACGGTCTCACCCCCAAAAGGGGTATACCTAACCTAAGAGAGAGACACAGGAGGAGAGAGAGGAAGAGAGCATCCAGCTTCTGCCAGATGCAGAAGCTTAATGACAGATCATGGTAGCAACACTTGACTTAGAACTCGAAATCCGCCAGTTGGCGTAGAAGCCAGTGCCTCCAGGCATTATCAGCCAGTTAGCACAGTGTATACATCGTTTGAACAGCCAAGAAGCGCACAAAAACGCACATAGATTCCCCTATTATCACACACACAACTATACTGTATATACATTCATAGGTCACCAGCTCCCTCCGTCATCACCCATTTACACACAACGTTTGAACAGACAAGACGCGCACACAAACGCACATAGATCCCCTATTATTACACACACAACTATATATACGTTCGTAGGTCGCCAAAACCCTCCGTCATTGCCCATTTACACCATCTATACGTCATACATCTTCCACACACACACACACCCACACACACACACACACACACACATTCTCCCTCCATCATTTCTGCTCACTTGCGATATGCATGTGCACAATGAAAGCTCAGGTGACACAGTGTATACATCGTTTGAACAGCCAAAAAGCGCACACGAACGCACATAGATTCCTCTATTATTACACACAAAACTATATATATACACATTCATAGGTCGCCAAATCCCTCCGTCATTGCCCATTTGCACCATCTACACGTCATACATCTTCTACACACCCACACACACACATTATGATTTCCCCATACGAAAACGTCCCAACCTAGGAAATTTTGTTCATTATAGCGACCCTCAAAATAAGACAACTAGTTGACGCGTCAATTAAGATTTATTATTATTAACGGGTCACAGAAATCTCCTACACAATCTGAAACAATGAACTGAATAACCTTTATTATCCTCTATATATACACATTATTAAGAATTATTATTATATTTAAAATAAATTCGTCAGCACTGACCCATCCCCGATATTTTACGCTTCCAACCATTATTGAAAATTAATGAAAAATCTTAAAACGCCTATCTTAAGCTTGTTCACGGAATTTTATTTCTACTCGTCCGAACGTGACTTTAATCCGAAGCGAATTGCCCCAAAATCCAAATTTATTTTCCAATGTCACTAAACTCCTTCATATATATACACACATATATATATATATATATATATATATATAATATTATATATATATATATATTATCACAGGTAAGGTAATAAAATTGGGTGTTTATCATATGGCCGATCTCCACACACAATAAACATTTTAAAAACGATGGAATGATCATCCGGCATTCGCCCTCCCATTTCTGCCAATTAATTAAAAAAAAACTATTTTCCAGTTTTAGGTTATTGTAAAAGTCACTAAAATCCTTCATATATATATATATATATATATATATATATATATATTAGTGATGTAGGTCACATCCGCATCCGCATCCGCGGAACATCCGCACATTTTCTCGCATCCGCATCCGCACCCGCATCCGCACTTTGGACTGCGGATGTCGTGCGGATGTGGACCGTTGAGATAAAATGTCATTAATAAGCGGAAATTATCAAATTCTACTATATTAAAGAACTAGTTCATTGTGCGCAAAAGTGATGCAAGCGACAAGACGAGAGGCTGTTCTTGTATGAAGTTACTCTCTTGCAACCTACTTAGATCCACGTTACAAAGCTAAGTTATTTTCACCTAGTACATTAGAACGAATTAAATCATCACTTGGCAAAGCAGTTGAAGAGCTTCAATCTCTTGAATCTGTCGCTTCGCCACCCACCAAAAGAATAAAAGTTTCAGTGACAGAACCAACACCTTCAACAAGCAAATCTATCACAGAATCTGTCTCTCAGTTTCTTGAGTCAAGCAGCAATGACGAGACCTACGCGATGTCAAAAGATGTAGTAAAAATGATCGAGAGCTATCACCAACAAAAACGCCTGGCTGCATGTGACAATCCTATTAGTTGGTGGAAAAATACGCAGAATATCTATCCATACTTGAGTAAACTTGCAAGGAAACATTTAGCCTGTCCTCCAACAAACGTACCAAGCGAGAGATTATTTAGCAGTGCTGGATTAATATATGATGAAAAGAGAAACAGACTGGCAGCAGAAAAGGCAGAAAAATTAATGTCCTTAAGCATAACCTTCCTATAATTAAGTTTGAACATTAAACGATGAACATCTTAGTTTACTTTATTTTAATTACTCATTTATAAATATGCCTAATAAACTTTAAACTTAATATAAATAGTTATCAAGCTAATTAAAGATCTCTTTCTATAAGGGTGGAGGTTGGGGAAAGAGGTCGGTGGGGTGCATTTGAGTTGGGTTCACGTCCCGCATCCTGGTAACACAATTATGGTTTCTAATTGTGGCTGAAACTCAACAAAATATAACGAATTTATTTGCAGACGAATTCACTAATTGATTTCTATATTAGTTAGATGCTTGATATTATTTTATATGTTCAGAGAAAAGTACAGCAATTATTGTACAATTAATCAATTATACTACATTATAGCTACAGCTCTCTCTATATAATAACTTATTATATACGTTAAACACAACAAATCTCGAATATATCCTAAAAATAACGAAAATGTAGACATCCGCATCCGCATCCGCGGATGTTGAAATCAAACATCCTCATCCGCATCCGCATCCGCGGATGTGAAAAAAATGACATCCGCTACATCACTAATATATATATATATATATATATATTACCACAGGTAAGGTAATAAAATGGATATTCATCATACGGCCAATCTCCCATTGTCCTCCCATTTCTGCCAATTGAATTTTTGAGAAGTATTTTCCAGTTTTAGTGATTGTAAAGGTCACTAAAATCCTTCATATATATATATATATATATATATATATATATATATATATATATATATATATCACAGGTAAGGTAATAAAATGGATATTTACGATACGGCCAATCTCCCCATCGTCCTTCCATTTCTGCTAATTAGCTTTTTTAAATTATATTCCAGTTTTAGATGATTGTAAAAGTCGCTAAGCAATTTCAATATATATATATATATATATATATATATATATATATATATATATACACGTGGTAAATAATATTCAATTTTTATGTTGAAATCCATCCTGCTATATGTTTTCTCTCTCTCTCTCTCTCTCTCCCTCTCGCCGAATCTGTTTCATTTCTGAAAGAAACCTATGGAATGGATAAGTAATATTTGGCAAAGACACGCCCCCCCAGAATTCGCGGCTCGTCCAATTACAGCCCAATAGGCGGGGCCTGAGAACGAGCCCAGGATCTCTGGTTGGTGGGAAGTTACGCTTACACGTTATGGACCACCCATATTTCACCGACGGCCAATAGGAAACTCGCGATTCGGCTATTCGGGGTGGTTACAATTACGACCGTGTATATAAGGGGGGGCATTTTCACTAGAATCCACAACAGCTGTATTTATCAACGAGTAACTACAAAATATATCGCCATAAGTCAATCACAACAGCTTTACTCTCCCCGCAATTGTTTGAAGACGGAGACATCTGTGCAGGGGCTACGCTCCACCTTTTCGGAGCGGCTGGCCGGAACGCCCTACTTTCAACGCAAATCATTGCAGAAATTTGTGACGGAGAGAAAGATTCAACTGATGAAGAGGACATTGAAATGTAAGTAATTAATTTAACTTGTGATTCGGTCTATGTATATATACACATATCTTTTCATTCAGTGCCAGTGTTAAATAATTTATAAAAAGCCTTAATAAGACGAAGTGAAAGGATATCTGCCCAGGGGTCGAGACCCGGTGCCGGCAGACGATGCGTAGCACACACAGCTAATCTTCCTTCCTGAGAACGTCATTTAGACAGTAAATTTTATTATGGGATGAAGGTGTCCTTTGAGGGTGAAATTTTGTTACGCGCTTGTTTCCCTGTACGTGATAACTTAAAAATTTATAGGAAGTTCTACAGGTAGGGTTTTAGGATTACAAAAACTTTAAAGAATTGCCTGCGGTTCCCGGGTTCGAGACCCGGCGCTGACAGACGATGCGTAGGACACCCAGCTAATCTTCCTTTTGACCCCGGTTAGGCTAGTCGTATGCTGTTTATTATTTGATCCGGGTATCCTAGCCTACATTTTTCTCTTATTGTAACTCTCCCCTCCCGTATATACATCGCGGTGTCCTGACATATAATTGCATGTTTACTACAGGATACTGTGCTAGGCATTCTGTAATTAATGTATTCTATTAAGTATTTAGAGAGTAAATTTTGTTTATCAAATAATTACGTTTAATAAATTTATAGAAAGTTCTACAGGTAGGGTTTTAGAATTACTAAAACTTTAAAGAATTCTAACGGTCCTGGGCTCGAGAACCTGTGATGGTAAACATTGCGTAGTATGCATAGTTAGGATAAAATTATTTCCAGCGCTGTAAATTACTGTACTTGTAACGCCTTGCAACTCTCTCTCTCTTCATATATACGAGGTGTGATCAAAAAGTTCGGTAAATAGTCCCGCAACTAATGAACGCGTATAACTAGGTGATGTCAGTGTATGGCTGATGATGTGACCTTGGCCACTTGCCAGATGCTAACAAACACCATTCAACTACGCACCAGTGCGCCGTGTCATTGCTTTGTGTGAGGGCATTTTTGTGGCGTCTGGCGATTTTGCAGAAAATGTCGAAATTTGAGCAACGTGCAAACATCAAATTTTGTTTTAAACTTGGTAAGACGGCTACAGAAACGCACGGAATGCTTGCAGCTGTCTACGGAGATGAAGTTGTTACAAACAAGACGGACGGACGACCACTTCTTTCATCATCTTCCAAAGATTCATTTCCTTCTCGAAACTTTCCAAACCACTTACAAACAGTCTTGTTTGTAACAACTTCATCTCCGTAGACAGTTGCAGGCATTCCGTGCGTTTCTATAGCCGTCTTACCAAGTTTAAAACAAAATTTGGTGTTTGCACTTTGCTCAAATTTCGACATTTTCTGCAAAATCTCCAGACGCCACAAAAACGCCCTCACACAAAGCAATGACACGGCGCACTGGTGCGTAGTTGAATGGTGTTTATTGGCATCTGGCAAGTGGCCAAGGTCACATCATCAACCATACACACTGACATCACCTAGTGACACGCGTTCATTAATTGCGGGACTATTTACCGAACTTCTTGTTCACACCTTGTGTGTATATATATATATATATACACACACACAGGGTGTCCCCATAAGTCCGGCACCATAGGAGAAATTCATATTTTTCTCTTTCTACAGGCCATAATGTCTGTGAGCTAGGAAGAACGAATCCAGATAATTTTACTCATAGGAAATCGGAGTCAAAGAGAGTCCGCTGCTGAATTTAACAGACAGCATCCAGACCGCGAGCCAATAACACAGAGTTGTGTTAGCAGACTTGTTGCAAAGTTTAAGGAAACAGGATCCATAGAAGATAAACCACGCAGTGGACCTTCAAGGAGGTCCACTAACGATGATACAGCGACTGCTATCCTGGCTCATTTTAACAGAAGTCCCAATACGTCTCTTCGGCGATTGTCCGCCGAGACAGGAGTGTCGAAAAGTAGCATCCATCGCATTCTTCAGGCTCACAAATGACATCCATATAAATTTCAGATCCTACGGGGCTCCAATAAACCTTAGCCCCCCGCCCATGGCCTAAACCATTAGAGGTACAGTAAAACTAAATA